>PVIA01003492.1:0-166575 GCA_004024845.1 Tonatia bakeri | reverse complement strand
GAAGATCACAGTTAACACTATACACAGCCAGAGGCTCTCCTTTCTCTTCTCTACCAGCTGCTACTGTAAGTATCATAGAATACTCTCTTGCTGTCTTAAACCATTTTGCCTTCCCCCTCCACCTGATCACAAAAAGGAGTAGGTGGAAGCTGTGAACACCAGGATACCCACTGGAAGAGGAAACCCAACAACAAAGGAACCACCAACAGATAACATCAGAAGAAGGTGAAGGAGGGAGTGGAGCCACACTAACCTCAATCCAGGACCTATCTGGAAATACAACTAAATAGTGGAGAAATTACACAGAACAAACAACTGAACAAGTGCAAGAGAGAATCCTCAAAACCTTGTACACACAGAAGAACCAGCTTCAACACAACCTGCCCTCACCAACACAACAAAATATAAGAGGTGGTGGACAGAGTGAACCTCAGTTACGAAGCTCGTGGGAAGGACCCACCAAAGAAAGACCCAACAACAATCAAAACCCAAAGACAAACACAGAGCCAACTTAAATGACAGCCCAAGACCAGTGAACTTGGGAGATCAAGGGGACTGCACCACTGAATCTCACAAGAATTCTACCACAGTCCACACCATAAACCCAGGGAGTAAGAACAGATCAATTTAAGAATCTAAGGATAACAAAAAGAATCTCACAAAAAATGGGAAGACAAAGAAACAATCTTCAAATGAAAGGAAAGTAGGATGCCTCAGAAAGAATGCTAAATGAAATAGAGGCAACTCAACTACCAGATATTGACTTCAAAACAATGGATATAAGGAAGCTCGATGAGCTCACAGTGAATTACCAGAAACTACAGGAAAACTACAATGATCTCACTGCAAATTATATGAACATGAAAAAGGAAATAGAAACTATCAACAAGGGCCAAGAGGAAATGAATAAAATTTCTGAACTGGACAACACAGTAGAAGGAATCAAAGACAGGATCGATGAAGCAGAAGATTAGATCAGTGAGCTGGAGGACAAAGTAGGAAAACACACCCAGAAAGAGCAAGAAAAGAAAAAGAGGTTCAGAAAGAATGAAGAGGGATTGAGAGAAATGCAGCACAATATGAAATGTAATAATATCTGTACAATATGGATACCAGAAGGAGAAGAAGATCAGTAAGGGACAGAAAACCTATTTGAAAAAGTAATGATGGAAAACTTGCCTAATTTAATGAGAGAAAAAGTCACACAAATCCAGGAATCACAGAGAGTCATAATCAAGAGGAACCCAAAGAGGCCCACTTCAAGACACATCATAATGAAAATGGCAAAATTCCAAGAGAAAGAGAGAATTTTAAAGGCACCCAGGGAGAAAAAGGAAGTAACATACAGGGGAGCTCTGATAAGGTTAGCAGCTAACTTCTCAATGGAAATGCTCCAAGCCAGAAGAGAATGGTAAAAAATATTCCAAGTAATGAGAACCAGAGGCCTGCAACCAAGGCTACTTTACCCAGCAAGTCTCCCAATCAAGATAGAAGGCCAAATAAAGAGCTTCCCAGACAAAAGAAGTCTAAAACAATACACCTCCACCAAATGAGCTCTGCAAGAGATGCTAAAGGGACTGCTTTAAGTAAATGAAGGAAGAGAGAGGAACACAAGTACGAAAAAATGGCAATGAATATGTACCTATCAATAATAACCTCAAACATAAAAGGATTAAATGTGCCAATCAAAAGACACAGAATAGCTAAATGGATAAGAAAGCATGAACCACACATATGCTACCTACAAGAGACACACCTCAGGACAAAAGACCTACACAGACGAAAATGAAGGACTGAAAACACATTTTCCAAGGAAACACACAGGAAAAAAAAAGCTGGGGCAGCAATACTCATATCAGACAAAATAGACTTAAAAAAAGGGCCATAAAGAGAGACCCAGAAGGTCACTTCATCATACTCAAGGGAAGAATCCACTAAGAGGACATAAACATTGTAAATATATATGCACCTAACATACAAGCACCCAAATACATAAAGAAAATTGTAGAAGACTTCAAGAAAGATATTGACAACAACACAATTATAGTAGAGGATTTTAACACCCCACTTTGAAAAATGAACAGATCTTCCAAACAAAATATCAACAAAGATATTGTGGCATTGAACAATGCCCTAGATGAAAAGGACTTAACTGATATATACAGAGCCCTTCATCTCAAAGAAGCAAAATACACATTTTTTTCAAGTGCACATGGAATATTTTCAAGGAGAGATCACATGATAGGACACAGAACAAGCCTCAACAAATTCAAGAAAACTGAAATCATACCAAGCATTTTTTTCTCAACACAAGGGACTGAAACTAGAAACCAACCCCAAGGGAAAAAAACGAAAATACTCAAAATCATAGAGATTGTATAGCATGCTATTAAACAACAAATGGGACAAGAATGAAATTAAGGAAGAAATCAAAAACTTTCTGGAAACAAATGGAAATGAACTCACAATAACTCAAAACTTATGGGACACAGCAAATGGGCCAGTCCAGGCCCATACGGGACTACCTACAAAAGATAGAAACATTTCAAACAAACAACCTAACCCTATGCCTACAAGAACTCAAGAGACAACAACAAAGACAGCCCAGAGCAAGTAGAAGGAAGGAAATAACCAAGAGCAGAGCAGAATTAAATGACATAGAGACTAAAAGCATAATTCTAAGGATCAATTAATCCAGGAGCTGGTTCTTTGAAAAGATAAACAAAATCAACACGCCTTTAAGCAACTCATTAAGAAAAAAAGAGAGAGGACTCAAAAAAACACAATCAGACATGAAAGGGGAGAGATTACAACTGATTCCAGAGAAATACAAAGGACTGTAAGAAATTACTATGAAGAGCTGTATGCCAAGAAATTTGAAAACATAGGTGAAATGGACAAATTTCTAGAAAAATATAATCTTCCAAAACTCAATGAAGAAGAAGCAGAAAGCCTGAACAGAACAATAACAGCAAATGAAATTGAAGCAGTAATCAAAAAACTCCTGACACAAAAGCCCTGGACCAGATGGTTTCACAGGAGATTTCTACAAAGCATTTAAGGAAAAGCTAACCCCTATCCTACAAAGACTACTCCAAGAAATCCAAAATGATGGAGACTCCCAAAATCTTTTTATGAAGCCAGCATCATCCTAATTCCAAAACCTGATAAAGACACAACAAAAAAAGAAAACTTTAGGCCAATATAGCTGATGAATATAGATGCTAAAATCCTCAACAAAATATTGGCAAACTGCATCTAACAATATATTAACAAGATCATACATCACAACCAAGTGGGATTCATCCCAGGGATGCAAGGATGGTACAATATTTGCAAATCAGTAAATGTAATACATCACATAAAAGCAAAGACAAAAATCACATGATCGTATCAATAGATACAGAAAAAGCATCTGATAAGGTACAGCAACCATTTATGATAAAAACGCTTAGCAAAGGGAATAGAGGGAGCATTCCTCAACATAATAAAGGCCATATATGAGAGACCTACAGCCAACATCATACTCAATGGGTAAAAACTAAAATCTTTTCCACTAACATCAGGAAAAAGATGAGGCTGCCCACTTTCACTACTTCTATTCAACAGAGTATTGGAAGTTTTAGCCACAGCAACCAGACAAGAAAAGGAAATAAAAGGCATCCAAATAAGAAAGGAGAAAACAAAACTGTCATTGTTTGCAGATCACATGATAGTGTACATAGAAAATCCAGTAGACTCCACCAAAAAACTGCTCAACCTAGTAAATGAACGTGGGAAAACAGCAGGATACAAAGTCAATATCCAGAAATCAAAGGTATGTTTGTAAACCAACAATGAAACAGCAGGAGCAGAAATCAAGAAAAAAATCCAATTCAATACAGCAAAAAGACAAATAAATACCTAGGAATAAACCTAACCAAGGAGGTAAAAGACCTGTATGAAGAAAACTACACAACACTAAAGGAAGAAATCAAAGAAGACACAAATGGAAACATATACTGTGTTCATGGATCAGAAGAATTAACATCATCAAAATGTCCATACTACCCAAAGCAATTTACAGATTCAATGCAACACCTATTAAAGTACCAATGCCATATTTCACAGACATAGAACAAACACTTCAAAAATTTCTATGGAACCATAAACAACCCTCAATAGTTGCTGCAATTTTGAGAAAGAAGTATAAAGTAGGAGGGGTCACAATACCTGATACCAAACTGTATTACAAGGCCACTGTAATCAAAACAGCCTGGTACTGGCATAAAAACAGGCACATGGACCAATGGAACAGAACAGAGAGCCCAGAAATAAACCCAAGTTTCTATGGTCAATTAGTATTTGACAAAGGGGGCAGCAACATAAAATGGAGTAAAAATAGCCTCTTCAACAACTGGTGTTGGGAGAACTGGACAGCTACATGCAAAAAAAAGATACTTGAGCACCAACTTATACCATACACAAAAATAAATTCAAGGTGGATAAAAGATTTAAATATAAGCCGTGACACCATTAAAGTCCTAGAGGAGAACATAGGCAGGAAAATCTCAGATACTTCACTCAGCAACATTTTTACTGATATGTCCCCTAGAGCAAGAGACATAAAGGAAAGAATAAACAAATGGGATCTCATCAAAATAAAAAGCTTCTGCACAGCTAAAGAAAACAGCATTAAAATAAAAAGAGAACCAACCATATGGGAAAACATTTGCCAATGATACCTCAGACAGGAGTTTAATCTCCAAAATATATAAAGAACTTACACAACTCCACTCTAAGAAGACAAGCAATCCAATTAAAACATGGGCAAAGGACTTGAACAGACACTTCTCCAAGGAGGACATATAGAGGATCCAGAGACACATGAAAAGATGCTCACTGTTGCTAGCCATCAGAGAGATGCAAATTAACACCACAAGGAGATACCACTTCACACCAGTCAGAATGGCCGTCATAAACAAAGCAACAAACAAGTGTTGGAAAGGTTGTGGGGAAAAGGGGACCCTAGTGCACTGTTGGTGGGATTGCAGACTGGTACAACCACTATGGAAAACAGTATGGAATTTTCTAAGAAAACTAAAAATGGATCTGCCTTTTGATCCAGCAATTCCACTATTAGGATTCTATCCTAAGAATCCTGAAACACCAATCCAAAAGAACCTTTGCACCCCACTGTTCATAGCAGCACAATTTACAACAGCCAAGTGCTGGAAGCAACCTAGGTGCCCATCAGTCAATGAATGGTTCAAAAAACTATGGTACATTTACACAATGGAATTCTATGTAGCAGAAGGGAAGAAGGAGCTCCTATCCTTTGCAACAGCATGGATGGAACTGGAAAGCATTATGCTAAGTGAAATAAGCCAGGCAGGAAAGATAAATACCATATGGTATCACCTTTAAGAGAAGCCTAATCAACAAAACAAGTAAAATATAACCAAAGACACTGAAATAGAGAACAGGCTGACAGTGACCAGAGGGGAGAGGGGAGGGAATTTCAGTGGAAAAGGGAAAGGGATTATAGGAACATGTATAAAGGACACATGGACAAAAACTAGGGGGGATGGAAATGGGAGGGAGGTTGGGGGTGCTGGGTGTGTGGGCTGGGATGGGAGTAAAAGACCGAAAACTGTACTTGAACAACAATTAAAATAAAATAAAATGAAAATCAGGAAAAAAACCCTACAACCCAACAATATAAAATCAAATAACCCAATTTAAAAATGGGCAAAGGGCTTAGGTAGACATTTTTCCAAAGATGATTTACAAATGGCCAACAAGTATATGAAAATATGCTCAACACCAGTGGTAAAAAATACAAACTGAAACTGCAAGGAGAAATCACTTGACACCTGTTAAAATGGCTTCATTGAAAAAGACGAGGGACTGCCAGGGAAGACAGCAGCATAGGTAAATGCATAACCACATCAAAATTACAACTACACTACAGAACAACCATGATTCAGAACCACCTGAAATCTGGCTGAATGAAAATCCTACATCTAGAGAATTAAAGAGGAAGCCATATCAAGACTGTAGGGGAAGCATAGAACGGGCTGATCCCATACCCATGTGTGGCAGATAAAAATTGGGAGGAATATCTTGGCTGTAGATGTCCTACCTGAGGAAAGAGGGGTCCCAGGCCCAAACCAGGCACCCTGTCCCAGGGTTCCTGTGCCAGAAAGAAAATTCTCTATAACTTCTGGCTATAAAAACTAGCAGAGTTTGAGAAGGAGGGTTTGAAGGAGACAGAGGGCTTCTGATCCCAAATAGTTCTTCTTAAAGGGCCCACACATAGACTTACTGTGACCTATCCCCTCTGAGCTCCAGTCCTGGGGCAGCATCATGAAAGGCACCAGACATACAGGGAGTAACTGAATTGTCCAGCATCAGGGCAAGAGCTGGGGAGGGAGCTTTCTCCCAGACAGAAGTGCTGGCAGAAGTCATTGTTCCCTTTCTGAGCCCTCCTCCCAAAGACCTGGCAGTGAGGAGCCGTATCTGAGACTTTATCACCTGGCTCACACTGCCCTACCCTGGTAATTCCCTGAGGCCCCACCCCACCCAACTTTCAGGCCCACCCAAGCTGTTTCCAGTGGCTTTTCCACACCAATGGCCTGTCTTAACTCATGCATCAGATTTTCCTAAAAACCTCAGACAAGAAGCATCTGGATTCAGTAAGCCCCATACCTGTTGCTAAGTGGCCTTAGGTCCAGCACTAGTAGCAGCTGGCTTTGGTTTGTAGCTTGGCCCCACCTGGCCACTTCCAAGCCCAGCACAAGTACCAGCCAACTGCAGATCACTTTGTAGCTCATGATGGGTAGACCTGGGCAGAACACAGGTGGTCTGCCCTCCTGGGAGGACCCAGAGCCAGAGCACCCAGTGGACAGCTTCAGACTATGTTGAAACACCATCACCCAACCACCTCCACAAATGACACAAAGGACTTAGTGGGCACCAGAACCCTGCTGAAATAAATCCTGCTCTGAGGGGCATGCCCCTATACAGCTGATCCTCCAGAATGATTGGAGGTTGGTGGTTCCAGCAAGTCCTTGAAGCTGACTGGCCTGAGTAAATCACCCCCATTGACATGGTAACAGGAATCAAGGCTAAACTGGAACAGAAGAGTATACAGAGTCCACAGAGGGGATACATCTCCAGTGCTCAGCTTGGGTGATGAGGGATGCTGTGTTACTGAACCCCACAGGACACCTACATCATTAGACCACTCTACCAAGCTTGGAAGACATAGCAGCTCCACCTAATACATAGAAACAAACACAGGGAGGTTGTCAAAATGAGGAGACAAAGAAATATATCCCAAAAGAAAGAATAGAATAAAACTCCAGAAAAAGAACTAAACAAAATGGAGAAAAGCAATCTACTAGATGCAGGGTTCAAAACAATGGTGATAAGGATGGTCAATGAACTTAGTGAGAACATCAACAACACAAAAAAGGACCAGTCAGAAATGAAGGATAATCTATAGGGAACCAAGGGTAGAGTACATGAAGGCAAGAATTAAATCAGCAATTTGGCATACAAAGAAGCAAAACACAACCAATCAGAACAACAAAAAGAAAAAAGAATACAAAAAATGATTACAGTGTAAGGAGCCTCTGGGACAACTTCAAGTATGCCAATATTCACATCACGGGGGTGCTGGAAGGAGAAGAGAGAGAGCAAGAACTTGAATACCTATTTGAAAAAAATAATGACAGAAAACTTCCCTAATCTGGTAAAGGAAATAGACATATGAGTCCAGGAAATGCAGAGAGTCCCAAACCAGATGGACACAAAGAGGACCATACCAAGACACACCATAATTAAAATGAAAAAGGTTGAAGACAAAAAGAACTTTAAAAACAGCAAGAGAAAAGCAGTTAGTTATCTATAAGGGAGCTCCCATAAGATTATCAGCTGATTTCTCAACAGAAACTTTGCATGCCAAAAGGAATTGGCAAGAAATATTCAGTGATGAAAAGCTAGGACCTACAACCAAGATTACTCTACCCTGCAAAGCTATCATTTAGAATTAAAGTACAGATAAAGAGCTTCCCAGTCAAGAAAAAACTAAAGGAGTTCATCACCATCAAAACGGTATTATATGAAATGTTAAAGGGTCTTCTTTAAGAAGAGGAAGACAAAAAGGTAAAAAATATTAACAATAGAATGGCAACAAATATATATCTATCAACCATTGAATCTAAAAAGGAAAGTAAATGAACAAGCAGAACAGAAACAAACTCATAGACACAGAAAACATTTTCACAGTTGCCAGATGGGGGGCAGGTTAGGAGGACTGGCAACAAAGGTGAAGGGATTAAGAAGTACAAATTGGTTGTTACAGAATAGTCATGGGGATTGAAACTACAGCACAGGAAATGTAGACAATGATATTCTAATAACTATGCACGGTATCAGATGGATGAGAGATTTATCGGGATGATCACTCAGTAAGTCTAATCACTGGGTGTACACCTGAAACTAATATAATAATGTATGTCAACTGTAATTGAAAAATAAAAATGATTTAAAATAATAAAAAAAAGAAGACATAAGTGTAGACAAGGATGTAGAGAAAAGGGAACCCTTGTGCATTGTTGGTGGGAATATAAATTGGTATAGCCACTATGGAAACCAGTATGGAGGTTTCTCAAAAAATTTAAAAATAGGACTACCATATGATCCAGCACTTCCACTTATGGGCATTTATCCAAAGGAAATGAAATCACTATATCAAAGAGGTAATCCGCACTCTCACGTTCACTGCAGCATTATTTTCAATGACCAAGACATGGAAAGAACCTAAGTGATCACTGTGTAATGAACGGATAAAGAAAACATGATCTATATCAATGGAATATTATTCAGACATAAAAAAGGAAATACTGCTATTTGTGACAATGTGGGTGGACCTTGAGAGCATCATGTTAAATGAAATAAGTCAAAGAAAGACAAATAATGTACAAGATCTCGTTAATACGTGAAATCTAAAAAACAAAGTCAATGAAACAGAGAGCAGATTGATGACTGACAGGAGCAGGGGTTTCAGAGGAAGTTGAGGGGAAATGAGTGATGGTATTCAAAGGATAGATGCTTCCAGACGTAAGATAAATAAGTCCTAAGGATGTAATATACAGCAAGGTGACTGTTAATAATACTATATTGTATATAGTTAACAATACTGTATTCTATATTTTAAGTTGCTAAGAGAGTAGACCTTCAGAGTTCTCATTACGCACAATAAAACTACGTGAGGTGATGAATGTGTTAACTAACCTTACTGTGGTAACTACTTCATAATACAGCATCTGGCAGAAGTAATGCCTGCTTGAGTGTGATTGGTAAGGTAATAATACAGGTGTAATAACTTATAGTTTTAATTGGAACATGTCACCTAAGGTGCCATATAGTATGCTTGAGTGTGATATTGTTATGTTACAGAATTACATGCTTATGATTTTGTAATAAAAAAGGGGTGTTATTTGTGCTGGATCCTGTATACATATATCAAATCATCACATTATATACCTTAAACTTACAGGATGTTAGATGTCAATTATATCTCAGTCAATCTAGGGAAGGGGGAGAATGAAACACTATGTGCAACAAGCTTTCTCTCTACATTCTGTATGAAATTTTTGACCTGATTTTTTTTCTTTCTTTTTCTTTTTCTTTTCTTTTTTTTTCTTTTTTTTTATTTTTTGCTGCCTCTCTGGTTCTTGTACCATCCACCTGGCACACTGAGAAGATGAGACTTTTTGGAAACAGAAGGAACTGAAACTGCTTTCAATAAACATTGCTAATGGAATAAGAGGTATCTGTTAGATGCCTGCACAAGGTCATAGAGAAGCCTCACAGAGTGCCCAATTACATTGTGTCCCAGCTCCTTTATCAGAATGTCTGTACACTCAAGGTGATATGGGGAGGGCAGTGGAGGCTGTAAATGGATGTGGCAGAGGAGAGCAATGAGATTAGCAATTTAAAAAAAGTCAGAAACCTTAAATGACCTGGAGTTTGGGAGTAAGATAGCAAAAGTGTTAACAGAAACTGTGTCAAATCCAGCAAGAATATTTTAAAACTGTCATTGCTCCTTCACAGTTTTCTCTGAAGATAAATAATGGGGGAAAGGGGATTTTTGGGGGGAGGATATATTGAAAACATCACCCAAACCCATATTTTAAATGATCAAAATTATTTTCTCCTATGTAGCCCTTAAGATTTTTAATTTTTTGATTCCTAAAAGTTCCTCTACTTAGTGGAGCTCATGAGGAATAAACTGTTTCATACTTCAAGCTTTTAAAGCAAAATGTTTTTTAGAATGCCAAATGACAGTCAAATAGGGGCAAGATCAATAGGCTGGCCAAATAAGAACTAGCCAGGAGCTCACTTCCCAAAGACCCTGGCTGGACTCTTTGTAAAAGTTTCGCAAAGGTGTTCAGCCCTGGGCTTCCTGCCCAGCCCTGGATGAATGCTGAAGCCAATGCTGTGACAACTGCTTGCTTCCAGTGCTTTGGCAGGGTAGGGGTTTACTAGTTCACTACTATTAGGACATATCTAGTATCCTTATGGGGTAGAAAAATTACTTTTGAGT
Source organism: Tonatia bakeri (assembly GCA_004024845.1). Classification (NCBI taxonomy): domain Eukaryota; kingdom Metazoa; phylum Chordata; class Mammalia; order Chiroptera; family Phyllostomidae; genus Tonatia; species Tonatia bakeri. The sequence goes on along the minus strand of PVIA01003492.1, from coordinate 155,978 downwards.
TGTCTGTTATAGATTATTCCACTGAGCCCCATCTTGCATGAAGACTACCCACAGCCACAGGGAATACCTGATCTCACCTTCAAACCCGAATGCAAAAAAGGCAAAATAACAAGGTAGAAATACTGCCCCAGAATGCAGAGCATACATTCATTCCAAAGACAAAAAGAGATAATTTCTGAATTATCTATTTGGGAGAAGCCTACCTTGCAAAGAGAACTGATGAAGAGCATGTCTATTTTTAGTGTGTCTATTAATTTAGTTCCAGCACTGGAATCTGACTACTGGAGTTCCATTGCCTGCTCCACACTTACCAGTTTAGACATACTACTTAATCTCTCAATGCATCAGTTTTCTCATCTACAATAAGGGAATGATCACAGTATCTACCTCATAGGACTATGTGAAGATTAGGGTAGATAATATGTATAGAAATCAGTAAGGCATGGTAATTGGCACATAGTAAGTGCTGAAGAAATCTTAACTACTGTTGTCTTAACAGCTGCCTCCCCCTGTTGCTTAGGCCGACTTTCCAGAGGCGGAGACGAAAAATGTTGAAGGTATGGCTGCCACATGTGCACCAAAGCCTATGGCCTGATGAGGCCCACATATGGGGTTTAAGTTTGAATGGCATTAAAACTAGTGCACACAAAGCAATCCATTTAAAGGAGAATGACAGCTCAAAACGGGGCACGCTGCATGACTTCATATAGAATGGGCCATTTGGAGACTATTTAAATGGTGTTTACTTTAAATGAGCCATCCTCCATGAAACAGACAGTGAATGCCTTCATTTCCCTTTTTGATTCAATCTACTTGTCCTAGACTCCCTTGCTACACCAGCTGCAAAACAAAGAAAACACACTGTACTTCAGTTAACCTAGAGTTTTTCCTCTGCGGAGGCTAGAAGCCCATCACACTACTGGATTACTTCAGGGCCAGGCCTGGAATCATTAGCAAGATGAGCAGGGAATAGAGGGGTAGGGGCAAGAGGAGGGGGCCCAGAGGAAGTGGTGCTCCCAAACTGTGCAGGCTTGGGCAACCACCCAGCTAGACTCCCTCTGCTTCTTCGGAAAGTCCCCAAACACCTCAATGACGCCTTCTCAAACTGGAACTTATTTAGGGGGTAACATTCTTAGACTTCAATTGTCTCACTACTAAGACAGAGATATCATATCAAATATTGTTCTTATAATCACATTGGTAGCTGCTATAAGATCCAAAGAGATATTTTCATCTCTGAAATAAGACTGAAATTTTCCTTACAGATGACAGTTTTTTGTAGGTATGGTAAGTATTTGATATGGGTCATTTTTCAAAATCATAGGAGGCAGTCTAAAATTTAGTTTTGAAAATACTTATAACTACAGACTGTTAGAACAATTACAATAATATTTTCTTCATTTACTACTCTAAAAACTGTCATGAATAGTTTTGCAGATCCTGTCTTCCAAGGGAAGAAGAGTGAAGGGAAAAAAGAAAGAACATGATGGAGTATTCAGTTCATGGTTGGGAGAGAAAACTTTTTATGTAATACTCGTGAAAAACTTTGCCAATTATGTGCCAAAATCATTTTTATAAAAAGAAAAATAATATGAGAAAAAATATCACACTGCTGTAGTCAATTTGACCTACCAATCATGCCCACTAATAGTAAATTAAATACAAGATGTATGTAAAGACACTGTCCTATTCTTAGGGCAGTCCTGGATAAACTCACTCAACATACAGCAAAGACACAGCCACACCACACAAAAACTCTGCTCCACAGAGGCAAAAATAGATAATTTACCTTTGCAAATTACACATCACATAGAATTTCTTACACTTAAAGAGTTACTATTTTCACTGAAAATTAAAATAGCCACTTAAATTCTTCCCATTAAAATAATCCACTTTATCTTTTTTAAAATATATTTTATTGATTATGCTATTACAGTTGTCCCATCTCCCCCCACACACACACATTATTCCCCTCTGTCCTACACACCCCTTCCCATCTGCATTACCCCTCTTCAGTTCATGTCCATGGGCCATACATATAAGCACTTTGGCTTCTCCATTTCCTATATTATTCTTAACCTCCCCCTGTCTATATTCTACTTACCATTTATGCTACTTATTCTCTGTACCTTTTTTCCCTTTCTCCCCACCCACTCCCCACTGATAACCCTGCATGTGATCTTCATTTCTGTCATTCTGTTCCTATTCTAGTTGTTTGCTTAGTTTGTTTTTATTTTTGTTTTGTTTTAGGTGTGGTTGTTAATAACTGTGAGTTTCCTGTCATTTTACTGTTCATATTTTTGATCATCTTTTTCTTAGGTAAGTCCCTTTAACATTTCATATAATAAGGGTTTGGTGATGATGAACTCCTTCAACTTGACCTTATCTGAGAAGCACTTTATCTGCCCTTCCATTCTAAATGAAAGCTTTGCTGGATAGAGCAATCTTGGATGTAGGTCCTTGCCTTTCATGACTTGGAATACTTCTTTCCAGCCCCTTCTTGCCTGCAAGGTCTCTTTTGAGAAATCAGCTGACATTAGCATGGGAATTCCTTTGTAGGTAACTGTCCCCTTATCTCTTGCTGCTTCTAGAATTCTCTCCTTCATTTCTACCTTGACTAATGTAATTATGATGTGCTTTGATGTGTTCCTCCTTGGGTTCACCTTTTTTGAGACTCTCCAAGCTCCCTGGACTTCCTGGAAGTCTATTTCCTTTGCCAGATTGGGGGAGTTCTCCCTCATTATTTGTTCAAATAACTTTTCAATTTGTTGCTCTTCCTCTTCTCCTTCTGGTACCCCTATGCATCTTTAAAGATCTCCTAGACATTCCTAAGCCTCTCCTCATTTTATTGAATTCTTGTTTTTTAATTCTGTTCTGGTTGAATGTTAATTTCTTCCTTCTGGTCCACACCATTGATTTGAGTCCCAGTTTCCTTCCCATCACTGTTGGTCCCTGTACATTTTCCTTTATTTCAGTTAGAATAGACTTCAGTTTTTCTTCTAATTTGCGACCATTTCAACCAATTCTGTGAGCATCCTGATTACCAGTGTTTTGAACTATGTGTCTGATAGGTTGGCTATCTCTTCATCACTTAGTTGTATTTCTCCTACAGCTTTAATCTGTTCTTTCATTTGGGCCATTTTTTTTTTGTCTTGACACACCTGTTACGTAGTAAGGGGTGGTGCCTTAGGTTTTTACCTGCTCAGGGAGAACCACGTTGCTGCATTGTGACGCTGTGTGTTGGGGAAAGGTCTGAGAGGGAACATTGTTGCTTGCTCTGCTCTCTGCCCCGGCTACGCACAATCAAATTGGGCCCTTCTGGTGCTAACTTCCAGTTGGGTGGGCTTGAGTACATTCTAGGACCCTGTGGGTCTCTCCAAGAACTCTCCTGTGAGGCTGGGAGTTTCTCCCACTGCCACCTCACACCCCACCAGTGTTTTCAATCAGAGGTCTGAGGCTTTATTTCCCCACACTGGAACCCTGGGTTGTGTGGTCTATCTCACTCCTGAGTTGTTCCTCCCGGTTTATCTGCACGCGACCATGGGACCTCCCAGTCTGCAATCTGCTGCCTCACAGGGCCCACCAGCCACTGCACTGCCTGCCCCAGTCCTCCAGCCACTGCGTTGCCACAAGTCCTTTCTGCCTGGCTGCTTGTCTCTGCCCCTACCGGTCTGGATGAATGTTTCTTCTTCAACTCCTTGGTTGTCAGACTTCCATACAGTTCGATTTTCTGGCAGTTCTGATTGTTTTTTGTTTTTGAATTTGTTGTTGTCCTTCTTTTTGTTGCGCAAGGAGGCACAGTGTGTCTACGTACTCCTCCATCTTGGCCAGAAGTCTCCACTTTATCTTTTAAACTTTTCCACTGTAGCATGAAATATTCAGAAACATCAAATTGAGACATGCTTTTATTTACATATCATATTTTTCTACTCAATAATCCCTCCTGCTTTCCTACCTCAAGATTGTTTCTTTCTAGTTCCGGCCAAGATGGAGGTGTAGGTAGAGACCCTTCCCTTCCTCACACAACCAAAAGGAGGATAATAACCAATCTGAAATCAACACACAACCAAAAGCACCAGAAAATAAAACTGCATGGAACTCCAACAACAAAGGAATTAAAGAAAAAATCAACAAAACAACCAAACTGGTAAGGTGGTAGACCTCGCCAGCTGACTCAGAAAAACCCCAGTGACTGGTGGACCTTGGGGGCAGGGCTGGCTGCTGATCTCAGTGGGCTGTGCAGGAGGGGCTGACTTAAGGGGACTCAGAGGTGGCTGTGGACTACAGCAGTTGCAGCAGTGAGAGAAACTCCCAGTCTCACACAAGACTCTGTTGAAAAGGGCGCTAGAGACAAGCAGGCGAGCCACACTGTTACCTTTCTGGCCCCTCCCCCACAGGCAGCCCCACAGCGCAGTAAAGAGGGTTACCCAGCCAGGGTGAATACCTAAGGCCCCGTCCCCTTACAACCTACCGGCTGTGCCAAGACAAAGAAATATGGCCTAAATGAAAGAACAGAGTAAAGCCTCAGAAAAAGAGCTAAGTGAGGAGGCGATCTCCAACCTATCTGATTGAGAATTTAAAGCCCTGGTAATCAAAATGCTCACAGATCTGATTGAGCTTGGTCAAAAACTGAAAAAACAAATGAAGGCTACCCAAAATGAAATAAAGCAGAATGTTCAGGGAACCAACAATGACAGGAAGGAAACCAGGACTCAAAGCAATGATTTGGAACAAAAGGAAGAAATAAACATCCATCCAGAACAAAATAAAGAAATAAGAATTCAAAAAAGTATAGAGACTCTTACAAACTTCTGGGACAACCTAAAACATTCCAATATCCAAATTATAGGGCTGCCAGAATGAGAAAAGGAAGACCAAGAAATTAAAAACTTATTTGAACAAATAATGAAGGAAAACTTCCCCAATCTGGTGAAGGAAATAGACTTCCAGGAAGTCCGGGAAGCTCAGAGGGACCCAAAGAAGTTGGACCCAAAGAGGAACACACCAAGACACAACATCATTAAGTTAGTTACCCAAGATGAAAGATAAAGAGACAATCCTAAAAGCAGCAAGAGATAAGGAGACAGTTACCTACAAAGGAGTTCCCATTAGACTACTGGCTTTCTCAAAAGAAACCTTGCAGGCAAGAAGGGGCCAGAAAGAAATATCTGAAGTCATGAAAGGCAAGGACCTGCATCCAAGATTGCTCTATCCAGCAAAGCTTTCATTTAGAATGGAGGGGCAGATAAAGTGCTTCCCAGATAAGGTCAAGTTGAAGGAGTTCATCATCACCAAGCCCTTATTATATGAAATGTTAAAGGGACTCATCTTAAGAAAAAGAAGATAAAAAATATGGACAATAAAATGACAATAAACTCACAACTATCAACAAATAAACTTAAAAGAAAAGGGAAACAATTAAAGAAAAACTAAGCAAACAACCAGAACAAGAACAGAATCAGAGAAATGGACATCACACAGAGGAATTTCAGTGGGGAGGAGGAAGGGAGGAATAGGGGGGAAAGGTACAGTGAAGAAGAAGCATGGTTAGCAGGCATAAGGTAGACGAGGAGAGATAAAAATGGTATGGGAACAGAGGACTCAAATAACTTATACGTACAACCCATGGACATGAACTAAGGGAGGGGAATGCTGGAGGGTTCGGAGGGGCAGAACAAAAGGGGGGAATAGAGGGGGAGAAATTGGGAAAACTGTAATAGCATAATCAATAAAAATATATTTTTAAAGAAGACTGTTTCTTCCTCTAGCCAATATTCTTAGTTTCAGAACTTCCTGCCCAAATTATTCCATATACCAAGCTATTTCATTATTTTGAAACATCGTTGTATCAGAAATTAAAGATGCTTAGGAATATGTATAGGAATGCATGCATATTGGAATACGTGTATTTGTAGGGATATACAGACATATGTATACATCTATTGTGTATTTATTATAATTAATAATAGATAGATAAAAAAAGGGAAAGCTCCCAGTTTTGGCAGCTCTTCCTTTCTGGGTTTCCTTTTCCAATGCTTGGGTCTTTTAGCCAGTCCCAGCTTTTTTTCTTTCACTGCTATTTAGATGCCAAGCCTACACATTCTGGTTTTATGAACTAGTGCCACCTTCGTGAATATCCATGGCATGACTGTCTTTCCTTAGTTCTCTCCGCTGTTGCTCTAGGGCAGGCACTGACACCAGAACAAAGGAGAGAAGAATGCCCTGGGCTGGTATATACCAGCACTGCCTAACCAAGGCCACATGCCAGGTCATGCCACTGCTTCTCAAGTACTGATGCCATAAGCAAGGCTTTGGGTTTCCTTTCCTGCAACATGGTGCCACCTAAGACACAGGAGACCCATGAGAGAATGACCTTCAAGATCATTTTTGTGAACCAGGTAAAAGAGCGCCACCTACTGAACAGAGGACATGAGCACCTCCCTAGGTTTTGAGGTTTTTCCCTTGTGGCTAATGAAATGAATAAATAAGGGAGTACATTGGCACCAGGACTGTTTTTCCAAGTCTCACCCTCCATTTTGACCTAGGACACAGACAACGTAGTTCCTCTTGAACTTAAGTACAAAATGGATGGTCAAACTACACCAAATCATACTGTTCCAGATAGTCACAAGTATACTTTAGTACTTTACCCACATGAGAATATTCATGAATATCAAGCCTGAGATAAAAATCCACAGCAATAAGAACTGATATATACTTGCCTGCCGAAATCATCATTTGGAAGAAATCATCCTGATTTCTTTTGTATGCCAAGGATGGTAAATGCAGCGCTAGGAAGGCAAGAAAGAACTAGTCCAAAGCAAGCCACAAAGAAAAGAATGACCTGACACAGATTTAGGAAGGGGTAGGCATTATTTGAACCCTTATGAGAGATGCAACAGAACACAGTCCTCACACCAGTGGCTTTCTGAAAAGAAAAGATGAAAAGGGGTACAGTATTTAATCTGTGCCCCTTGAAACACATGTATGTGTACTAGCCCAGAATAAAGTTTCCTCAGTTCCAGAAACAAGAAGCTTTCTTTACTTTGCATTCTCTGTGGTAAAAACACTTAATCATGACCATTCTGAAATGCCTTTAATTTACCATTTCCTTATACATAATTTCTGGTTGCATGCTGTGGGAGCAGTCTAAATAGTATTGCTCATTTTGAGCCATCAAGAGGGAGGAAAAGTTGGCTTTCAATTGCACACAGGAGGGTCTGGACCCTGAAATCTTGGCTTTTCCCTAAGATTTCCCACACAAAATCAAGAAAGAAAATGTCAAAGAGCTGGTCTACTGGGCAGGCCAGAGAGTAGCATTTTGCCCAGGATGAAGTAATGTCTACAGTCTCTTACTTTTGAATAGAAAAATGAAATCAGATCCTATGTGAGGGCACACAGAGTTTTTAACACTTTTCACTTGTTCATATGCTTTTTCTTGTACATTTGGAAAGAGCTTAAATTAGTCAGTCTTATTCATTACTTAAGGCTTCCCATGAAAAGTATAAGTGGAGTATTTTATTTTTCTAGGATGTAAAAATACACTAAATTAGACTCTACAAAAATAAAACTAAATAAAAAAAATTACCAAATGGGAAAATAAGAATGACCTACAATTTATTCTTTTAAAATCTATTGCACCCGGAGAAAAGGCATAAATTCTAATCAGAAGCACAGCTAAAGAAAGGACACTGCACTCACTGTTATCACTATCAGTAGTGGTTTTAAATGCTTCTTCCATGAACATAATACTTCTGTCTGATTACACACAACACATTTATTCAACATATAAGTGTTAAGCACCTATTATAGACTCTGGATCTCTGTGCTTAATAGGTTAGCTACAGTTTGGCAGGGAATATGGGCCAACAATAACACATAGGCTGACATTTCTGTCTGCCCAAATGACATTATGCTGAGGAAGTTAAATAAGAAAGGAGCCAAGCAAGTCAATCTAAATCTATGGCCTTGATTTAACTCTCTTGAAAAAAAGGACACTGGCTTCTCAGCTGATAAAATTCTTATGATAGTCATCAGGCTACACTCTGAACCATTAGCCTTCTTTTCTACAAACAGCCAGGAGGAGTGATTTCCCTCAAGCAGCTAGGACTCAGAGGCCCACATTCTGATTTCCATCCTTTGTCTATGGGCTACTGTCATTTCTGTCCCTGTTATCTGCATCATTTACATTATGCTGCTCCCAGGTGCTTTCCTTCCTTCAGGAAATCAGCTGATGCCTGGCAAATGTGCTAATCAGGCTGATGTGGCACTGTGATGGAAACTGATTTGAGGGACAGGTCTTACCACTCATATTTCACGGATGGTTCATCATTTTAAAGAGCACTGTGCAAAAGAGAGGATGTCCTAGGAGACCAATCTACAAATCAAGAAAACATGACTTAGAAAGGAAGTAGTATCATTTTGTATCCATGTACCAATTTTCTTCTAAGGAGTGCAGAAACAGAGACATTATTCCTTGCTCAGAACACCCACTTTGGAACTAGCAGAAAGCTTTGTCAGTTCTCTTTCCTGGTTGTCCTCTGGGGAACCCAGCTGTGAGCCACAGGAGGAACAGCAGCATTAGGCAGAGTTCTTGCTCCTTGTCAATCTCCCTCAGTTTGAGCTGACAAAGTCTGCTGTGAGATAGCATATAAGGTGTACGTGATATGAACATAAGAAATTCCCAGTTAGCATATACTTTATTTTAACTCTGTAATGAATTGGTAATTCTGAAGAAAGGTCCACAGATATATTCCCAGAGGTATGAAAATTTTCCACAAAAATTTTAAAGTCAATTCTTATTTTAATTTTTATGATTACCTTCAAATAGACAGACAACCACAGACAGATTATAGAAGGGGTCAGAAGGCTTTGTTCTGTAAAGAACCAGTTAGTAAATATTTTAGGCTTTGCAGGCCATATGGTGTTTATTTCAACTCCAGTTCTGCCATTGCAGCACCAAAGTAGCCATAGACAAGGGCCCCATGTTCCAATAAAACTTTATTTCCAAAAACAGGCAGTGGGTTGGATTTGGCCAGTCGATTGGATCATCCAAATATAACCAAGTACTGCCAAACAATCTCAGAGTTCATGCATGCATTAGTACATATGACAACACAGGGACATGTAGCACTGCCTTAATTATTGACAGACAATGAGAAAAGAACATAAGGATGAGGCTCTTTATGAATACAGGCTAAATGACATCACAGCATGTCATGTAAGCCAAAGCTTTCCAGCATATGGAAGGAAAGTGGTGGAGAAAAAGACCATCACATGGCTCAAGCAAAACAATCTCCAAAACACCTTCATGGAGCTGGGAACAGCACATTCATATTATGAGGGGAAATTACATTTCAACCAAATAATTAATCTTTAGATTAAATTTAAATTGTTCACTTGGATTTTACTGATTTAATAGTTTGGTCTATGCTTAATTTATAATTTCATTTTGGATTTATAGATATCTAAGAGTTATAAGCATACAGAGTTTATATCTACTCTTAACATTTATAGTTTTAAAATATCGTTCTAATACAAAGAATTTCAGTCCACCCTGGTCAACCATGATATATATATTTTTCCTTCTAAAAAAGAAAAATGATGCTCAAATTTAAGAAACACCACTAAACACAAGTCTTTACTTCTGAACTGCAGGGCCAAACCATGAATGAGAAAGTATGCAGGCATGGTGAGGTCGAGGTAGCAGAGCCACATGGCATCATGAACGGTGTAGTCACCACAAGGAAACCTCTACAGGCAGCAATGGAGGCCGAGTGTCCAGGTATTAGAGTGTGCTTGACATTGCAGTGTTTCACATACTCAATCCATGTCAGCATGTCAGGGAACCAAGGAGAAAGGGTAGAGAAAGAGCCTGTGTGAATCCAGCAGAACTTTATTAGAAAACTACCAGCAAGACACCAAAGCTTGGTCAAAGAAGCTGTGTGCATCAATAATCCCTCAACCATTGAACAGAGGGATTTTGAGGCAGGACACATGTGGACAGTGAATGGAGCAAAGAGAAATTCATAGACTTTATCCTGTCTGTTGGTATACACCAGCAAGAAAGCCATGAGCACTACGGGGAAGAAAAATAAAGGTAAAAGAAAATATTATTTTAAGGACTTAGAGGAAGAACAGCCTCAGATATTAATTTGCTAAAGAAATCAAAACCAGCTGAGGAAACTGGTATTCCCATTATGATATAAGAACATATAACTTCTATGAAAAAATAGTAAAAAGTATGAGAAGACAACAGACTAAAACAGTGTAACAGTAAGCTCAAGAGATAACAAAAAATAGATCAAAAGGACAAGAAGGATTATAAAGAAACAACAATTTAAATCTATTATGGAATTAGTAAAGAACAAAATGTTTCTTGAAAATCGGTGGTATAGAGTGTGAATAAAAAATGAAAGGGCGGACTTCTGGCCATGGTGGAGGCGTAGGTAGATACACTGTGCCTCCTCGCATAACCAAAATAATGACAACAACAATTTAGAAACAAAATAACAACCAGAACTGACAGAAAAATGAACTGTATGGAAGTCAGACAACCAAGGAGTTAAAACAGACATATTCATCCAGACTCATAGGAAGGGGGGAGTCGGGTGGCAGGGCAGAGAGAGGTAGAGGCACAAAAAGTGGTGGCACCAGGCATGCAAGGCACCCCCGTCACGCAAGATGGCAGCAGGCGTACCCTGGGCTCAGGGTGGCAATGGACAGACCAGGCCAGGTGGGGATTGTGAAGCGAGGCAGAGCACGCAAGGTGGCAGGCTGACTGGGTGGTCCCACATTCGAGTGCAGATAAACCAGGCAAAACTGGGAAGTGAGACTGACCACATAGCCCAGGGTCCCACAGCGGGGAAATAAAGCCTCAAAATACTGATTGAAAACACCTGTGGGGATTGACGTGCAGGGAGAGACTCGCAGCCTCACAGGAGAGTTTGTTGGAGAGACCCACAGGGTCCTAGAATGTACACAAGCCCACCCACCCGGGAATCAGCACCAGAATGGCCCAGTTTGCTTGGGGGAAGCGGCAACGGAAGGGACTGAAATCCATCAGAGAGCAGAGCAAATGCCATTGTTACCTCTTGGACCCTGCCCCCACACACAGTGTCACAACCCAGCAACTGGGTTGCCCCGCCCTGGTGAACACCTAAGGCTCTGCCTCTCATACCTAACAGGCACAACAAAACAAAAAAAAATGGCCCAAATAGAAGAACAGGTCAAAGCTCCACAGCAAATACAACTAAGGGACCAAGAGATAGCCAACCTATTAGATGCACAGTTCAAAGCACTGGTGATCAGGATGCTCACAGAAATTATTGAATTTGGTTGTAAATTAGATGAAAAAATGAAAGCTACACTAAGTGAAATGAAGGAAAATGCACAGGGAACTAATAGTGTTGGGAAGAAAATTGGGACTCAAATCAATGGAGTGGACCAGAAGGAAGAAAGAAACAACCACATAGAACAGAATGAAGAAACAAGGATTCAAAAAAACTAGGAGAGGCTTAGAAACCTCCAGGATATCTTTAAATGTTCCAACATCTGAATTATAGGGGTACCAGAAGGGGAAAAGGAAGAGCAACAAGTGAAAAGTTATTTGAACAAATAATAAAGGAGAACTTCCCCAATCTGGCAAAGGAAATAGACTTCCAGGAAGTCCAGGGAGCTTGGAGAGTCTCAAAAAAGTTGGACTCAAGAAGGAACACACGGAGACACATCATAATTACATTAGCCAAGATTAAAGTTAAGGAGACAATCTTAACAGCAACTAGAGAAAAGGAGACAGTTACCTTCAAAGGAGTTCCCATAAGACTATCAACTGATTTCTCAAGAGAGACCTTGCAGGCAAGAAGGGGCTGGAAAGAAGCATTCCAAGTCATGAAAGGCAAGGACCTACATCCAAGATTGCTCTATCCAGCAAAGTTTTCATTTAGAATGGAAGGGCAGATAAAGTGTTTCTCAGATAAGGTCAAGTTAAAGGAGTTCATCAGCACCAAGCCCTTATTATATGAAATGCTAAAGGGACTTATCTAAGAAAAAGAGGATACAAAACATGTACAGTAAAATGACAGCAAACTCACAATTATTAACAACCACACCTAAAACAAAAACAAACTAAGCAAACAACTAGAACAGGAACAGAACCACAGAAATGGAGATCACATGGAGGGTTAGCAACAGGGGAGTGGGAGGAGAGAGGGGGAAAAGGTACAGAGAATAGGTAGCATAGATGGTAGGTAGAAAATAGGGGGAGGGCAAGAATAGTATGGGAAATGTAGAAGCTAAAGAGTTTATGACACATGGACATGAACTAAAGGGGGGGAATTTGTGGGCAAGAAGGTGTGGAGGGGAATTAAGGGGGGAAATGGGACAACTATAATAGCATAATCAATAAAATATATTTTTTTTAGAAAATGAAAGGGCAAGGCTGAGAGAATGTATTTGCAATATATGTACTGCTAAAAGACTTATACCTAGAATGTGCAAAGTATTCTTACAACCTAATAATAAAACAACCAAAAACCCAACATTAAATAAATAGGCAAATGATTTAAAGAGATGCTTTTCAAAGGAAGATACAAGAATGAACAGTAAATATGAAAAGTTCCTTACCATCATTATTCATCAGAGAAATGCAAATTAAAACCACAACAAGATAGTATTTTACACATTGTTGGAAGGCTAAAATTAAAAGATCTGACAACACCAGTGTTTGCAAGGATGCACAGCAATGGGACTCTCCTATATTGCTGACTGAATGATATAATCACTTTGGAAATAGGCTGGAAGATACTTATAAGCTTAAACATAAACTTACATGATCCAGCAATTTCACTCTTAGGCATTTACCCAAGAGAAATGAAAACCTATATATCTTCAAAAAGACTTGTACAGGAATGTTCACAGCATTATTTATCATAATGACTAAAAACAATTCAAATGTCTGTCAACTAGTAAAAGGATAAATGAACTGTGGATTATTCACATAATATATCACTATTTACCAATTTAAAAAAATAATAAACTATTGACACCCACAACAATATGGACATATCTCACAAACATGCTGAGCAAAAGGAGCCAGACACAAAAAAGTACACATGGAATGACTCCATTTATATGAATTTTCAGCAGAGGCAAAACTAATCTATGAATATGGAAACTGGGTCAGGAGTTGACAGAAATGGGGTTAGGGAGGAATGACTTAAGTAGAGATGGCAAAGGCACACAGGGAGTCCTAGGGTAAATGTTCTACATCTTCATAGGGGTGCTGATTAATTAAATATGTACATTTGTCAAAATTCATTGAACAAGGTTTAAACTGTATGCATTTTACTACATGTAAATTATACTTTAATACAGTTGAATAAAAGCAGTGGTACCCACAACTAGCTTCTTTCTAGAAAAGTTGTGAATTATATAAATTTAAAAAATTCTATGAGCCTATAGGCAGGAAAATCAGACTTTCAAAGAATTTTTTTAAAAAACTGATTTCAGATTTCTCCTAAAAAGTGCTAGGGAAGGAATAACAATGAAAATGTTTATAGTTGTTTAAGGGAGAAAAGAGGTCCTAAGAGTTTTATACCTAGCCAAGGATTTTTCATAAGTGAATACAACAAAAAAGCCAACCTAAATATGGGAGGGCTCATACAACATACCACACATCCATGCTTCTAGAAAAAAAGTATTGAAACCATTTCCCAGGTGACTGAGAGATGATTCATACTTAAAAGCTCAAGAATAAAGATAGTCTAAATACTTATTGCAAATAGGATTTGAAACTAGATGAAGATGTAAAACAATAATTGTAATTCCTAGAAGAGAAGATATAATAAAAAACAAAATATAGAGATAATATGAGTCCTAAACCCCAAACTGTATTAACTAAAACTAGGGAATGTGGATGCGGGAAGATGCTAGAAGTAATGCCCATTAAATTCCTTATCTGACACAGTAAAGTCCAGAGCAATTGGTTCACTAAATTGTAAAAGACCCATTTATGGAATATTCTACAGTCATAAAAATAATGAGAAAGCTCTTTATATTTAAATATGAAATTATCTATGAGACAAATTTATTCTAAAGGGTGAGGCACAATACAAAAATATTTACAGCATGCTATGACCTATGCAACAAAAGAGGAAAAATATGTATTACACAAAGGAAATTGGAGACTTTGGTCGCTTTGTGGGGGGGTTACTGAGTAGCTGGGAATCGGGAGTGAAAAGGAGACTTTGTTGCAATCTTTTGTTCATTTGTACATGAACCACATAAATGTGGCCTGTTCTTAAAACTAAATTTTTTAATGTATTATTTGTTTTGTTTTTACTTTGAAAATCAACTAAATACTCCTTGAAGACTCTAGTATGTGCGTAAATCTAGTTTATGATAAAGGAGATATCACAAATCAGAAAAGACTCAGTGAATGATCCTGGAGCAACCGGTTTCCTATTTGGAAAGAAAATGTAGTTCTCATTTCACAATTCTGATCCAAACAGGTTACAAAGATTCAATGAAAAATTTTTAATTAAATAAAAATGTTAAAAGAAAACAGATAAATCTCAGATCAAATAAGGAAAGACTTTCTAAGAGTAATTTCACAGATTTGACTAAATAAAAATTAAAATCTCCAATAGGTCAGAAACATTATATTAAATTAAAAGGCATACTAAAAACTGGGAAAAATACTTTTCACAAATATGATGAGATTTATACCTACTTTTTTAAAAGAGCCAATCAAAGTAAAGGCAAAACAAACTTTAGAAAAACCTCACTAAAGCCTCAGTACAAAAATGGGCAAAGGAAATGAACAGCTCTGGCTGGTGTGGCTCACTGGATTGACAGCAGGCCTGCTAACCTAAGGGTCACTGGTTCAATTCCCAGTCTAGGGTACATGCCTGGGTTGCGGGCCAGGTCCCCAGTCACATGCAGGGCGCACATGAGAGTCAACCACACATTGACGTCTCTCTCCTCTCTTTCTCCCTCCCTTCCCCTCTCTCTAAAAAGAAATAAATAAAATTTTAAAAGAAAAAGGAAGCAAAGAGATAAGAAATGAAAATAGTTAAGAAACATATAAGGACATGTAAAATCTCAGTGATAATGAAAATAATCCAAGTTGAAGATAGTCCTTTTCTTGACTATCTAATAGGTGAAGTTCCTGGGACACAGGGACCCTCATAACTACTGATGGGTATGAAAAAAATGTGTTATTGGTACCATAGTAAATGGGTACAACCTTTCTGGGAAACAACTTGGGATATGTACCAACAGCCTTACACATCCTAAAAACTTTGACTCAATAATTCTAGTTTTATACTAAATGATTCCTCAGGAATTTAATGCAACTTTATTCATAGTAGGAAAAAACCTGGAAACAATAAAAATGTCTAATACAAAAATGTTAAAATATGATACATTCATATAATAAAATATTATGCAGACATTAAAATCATAGTTTTGAAAAATACTTAATGACCTGGAAAACATTCAAGATACATCATAAGTAAAAAAAAAAAAACCTGTTCTTTGCTATGACTACAATTTTGAAATAATACATACATACAAATTTGAAATATTGGAGGGAAATACAAAATGTTAGCAACTATTTTCTCTAAAATTATTTAATTACTTTAGATTTTTTGTAAAATTTAAAGTTTTTATAAGTATGTGAGAGGAGACACCGTATTTTAAATGAAGAAATACTACAATTACAAAAATTTTACTTGGCATCAACATGCTCAGGCTCCCAACTGAGAGAGTTAATTATTGCAATAAGCACCTAAGTCCCACACAAAACCTTGAGGACACATTAGCACTTGCCTTTCATCTTTTTTTATTGATCCTTTGGTCCAGAATCCCATGGGCAAACAGTGTTTGGAACAGATGCTTTACCAGGAGCTTTTGTGGGCTGGCCAACAGGAGCACTATCACTCAGTGTAATGAATAACCTTGTGTAGGCTCCATGACGAACCACAGACAACTCAACTGTAACGGTGTTTCCATGACAAACTTGCCTGCCCAGAAAGTCTTAACCAAGACCACCCACTGATGGCCCACAAACCACCAGGTCAAAGCAACTGCTGAAATAATTTAGGAATTATTAAGTCTGGCATGAAGAGCTCCACATGCCATGCCCAGGCTCCCAAATGCCCCTCATCCTCCCTGCTGTTTTCTACGTAGGATATTTTCAGTATGTTCATTCTAACCCAACTAATAAAGGAGCTCTTTAACGTTGCAAAAAACACTGCATATTTGGTTCCTGGGTCCACCATGATTACCACACATAAAGAAGCACAGAACACATGTACAGTACCTTCCCGAAGCTGTGTTGGCTTGGCAGAATTTTCTCCACTCATTAAAACAACAAAAGACGCAGCTGCTCGGACTGTGGCCTGCCATGTTGACATGGCAACGGGTGGCTCCTGGCATGGGAAAAGGGCCCTGTTGTTTATGGGAGATCCTATAGTATAAACACATGGTCTGCAAAGAAAGACAAGGAAACAAGAGGAGAAAATCTTTAAAATAAGTTGTCACTTTTCTCACCACTATGGTGGAGAAGGTTAAATTGAGCTTTCAAACAGAAAACATTTAAGCCTTTGTAGATGACTGGTTTCAAAGCTTCTTGAACTGAAACTGCCAAGTGTTGGCTAAGTGGTAATTTCTCCCAAATAAATTAATATGTAAAGAGAGGTTTTTTTAAGGGAAAAATATTTTTTGGTTGAAGTGTTAAGAACTAGTCTGCTAACTTAAAATTTATATTGCCCTTGCCCCTCCCCTTAGGCCCTTACGTATTTAAAAGAAAAAAGCTTTGGAGATATTCTTACAAAACTTGGGATATATTCTGGAACAGAAAAGATGCTTGGAGATCACTGAGATATTAATGTTTGGAAAAACAAGCTGGTAGTATCAAATCCAGTGCCAGCAGGCGGATACCCCAATCTTGGAAACCACCATCCAATAGAACCCTTGTGGGAATTCTTGTGTAGAGGCCAAGAACAGGGGTTGGCATATAAACAGGATTACAGGTCACAACAACCAGGCTCGTTAAGGCCAAATGTAGTTGTTACCAAAGCAGGTGTAGGAAACCAACAGCATGACATTAGGGCTCATTCTGTTACAATTAAAAAATACGTACCCATGCACACCAACAAAAATCTCTTCCATGACAGAGGTGGAAAAGGTTGATGAGATCAAAGGAATACATTCTTTTGACACCACAGTGTAGAAACCACAAAACTAACATTAAGAAAGTGTCTTAGGAAAATGTTTCCACTCTTTGCTTTTCAAAAATTATAACAAACAACCATCAAAAATCTCCCAAAAAATAAAAGTCCAGGACCAGATGGCTTCATTAGTGAATTCTACCAAACATTCAAAGAAGATATGGTACCCATCCTTCTCAAAATCTTCCAAAAAAATTGAAAAGGCAATACTTCCTAACACATTTTATGAGACCAATGTAACCCTGACACCAAAACTTGGCAAGGATTAACACTAGAAAACTACAGACTAATATATCTGATGAATATAGATACAAAAATCCTAAACAAAATACTAACAAATCGAATACAACAATATGTTTAAAAAAAAACACCACAATCAAGTGGGGTTCATTCCAGGGCCACAAGGATGGTTCAACATATGCAAACTGATCAATGTAATACATCATATTAACAAAACAAAATATAAATATCATATGATCTTATAATAGATGTAGAAAAAACACTTGATAAGATACATCCGCTTATGATTAAAACACTAAATAAAATGGGTATAGGAGGAAAGTACCTCAACATAGTAAAGGCCAATATCATACTCAATGGTGAAAACCTGAATGCTTTTCCTCTCAAATCAGGAACAACACAAGGATGCCCACTCTCATCACTCTTATTCAAAAGTTCTGGAAATCCCTGCTAGAGGAATCAGGCAAGAGAAAGAAAAAAGAGCATCCAAAGTGGGAAGGAAGAAGTACAAATGTAACTTTTTGGAGATTGCATGATCTTGCACATAGAAAACCCTAAAGACTCCACCAAAAAACTTTTAGAAAGAATACGCAAATACAGTAAAGTTGTAGGACACCAAATCAATGTACAAAAACCCACTGCTTTCCTATACTAACAATGGAACATCAGAAAAAATGAAAATAAAAATTCCTTTTGCAATTCGACCTAAAGAATAAAATACAATACCTAATAATAAATTTAACAAGGATGTGAAGGACCTATATACTGAAAACTACAAAGCATTATTAAAAGACTGAAAAAGGCACAGTGAAATGGAAAGATATTCCATGTTAATGGATTGGAAGAGTCAACATAGTTAATTAAAATGGCCATAATAGCCAAAGCAATATGCAGATTTAATGCAATCCCCATCAAAACCCCAATGTCATTTTTTTTTAAGAAACAGAGCAAAAACAAATGTCATATTTGTGTGGAACCACAAAAGACCACAAATAGCCAAAGTAATCCAGAAAAAAGAATGAAGCCAGAGGTATCACAATACCTGACTTCAAATTATTCTACAGAGCTACAATATTCACTGGCAGAAAAACAGACATGCAGGCCAATGAAATAGAACTGAGAGCCCAGAAATAAAACCACAGGCATACAAGCAAATAATTTTTGACAAAGGAGACAGAAACACCCAATAGAGAAAAGAAAACCTCTTCAATAAATGGTGCTGGGAGACTTGGAAAGCCACTTGCAAAAGGATGAAACTAGATTACTGTTTGTCCCCTGGTATAAAAATCCATTAACAATGGATCAAAGACGTAAATATAAGACCTGAAACAATATATTACTTAGAAGAAAACATAAGTCCTAAACTTATGGATTTTGATCATAGAAAACATTTTATGAATTTGACCCCAAAGGCAAGGGAAATAAAGGCAAAAATAAATGAATGGGACCATTTCAAACTAAAAAGCTTCTGCCCATCAAAAGAAACAACAAAATAAAAAGGTAACCAACCAAATGGGAGAAGATATTTGCTAACAACAGCTCTCCAACAAGGGGTTAATATCCAAAGTATATAAATAACTCATACAACTCAACATCAAACAAACCGTCCAATTAAAAATGGACAGAGGACATGAACAGACACCTCTCCCAAGAAGATGTACAAATGGTCAATATATATATGAAAAGGTGTTCAACTTCACTAGTTATTGCAGAAATTCAAATCAAAACTACAATGAGATACCACCTCACATCTATATGAATGGCTATTATCAACAAGACAGGTAATAACAACTTTTGGAGAGGTTAAGAAGGAACCCTCATTCACTGCTGGTGGGAATGTAAACTGGTACAGCCACCATGGAAAACAGTCTGGTGGTTCCTCAAAAAATTACAAATAGACTTACCATATGACCCAGAAATCCTTCTTCTGAGTATCTACCCAAAAAATTCAAAAATATTTATTCACAAAGATATATGCACCTCTATGTTCATTGCCGTACTTTCAGTGGCCAAGACATGGAGACAACCAAAGTATCTTTCAATAGAGGATTGGATAGAGAAGATGTGGTACATATACACACTGGAATACTACTCAGCCATTAAGAAAAGATGAAATAGCCATTTGACAATATGGTTGGATCTTGAGAATATTATGCTAAGCAAAATAAATCAGTCAGAAAAAGTTAAGAGCTATATGATTTCACTCCTATGTGGGATATAAAACTGAAACTCATATACACAAGCAGACAACAGCATGTGGTAACCAGAGGGAATGGGGTGGGGAAGGTAGTAAAAGGTAAAGGGGGTCCAATATATGGTGATGGAAGATGATCTGACTTGGGTATTGGACACACAATGTAACGTACAAATAATGTATCACAGAAATATATACCCAAAACCTATGTGACCCTATTAACAAATGTATCTCCAATAAATTTAATTAAAATGTTATAGAAAATATGATATAGTCTTAATCAGCTTGATTCACATCACTATGATCAAACATTTATTGCGTGCCTACAATGTACAACAACACACAGAATGATGGTCCCATTCTATCAGTCAGGATCCAGTAAGGAAAAGGGAAAACAGCCTAGGTCTTAACAAACAGATAATTTAATATAAGAAATTGGTTATATAAGTGGTAGAAGAGCTGAGAAGCCAAAGAGGGCACAGTGAGGCAACCCAGAGATTAACCACAGCAGTAAGTGACTGTGACTCCTTCTGTCGGAGAAGATGATGTTACTGGATCATCTGGCAGAGACCAGAGTCACAGTGGGGACTGTCCAATAGGTACTGGGACCACAGGGGCTCGATCACAGTTAGAGATGACAAAGGAAGACAAGGAGAGGAAAAGAAATACTGTTTCTTGCCAACTCCTGCTCTCAAATTTTTCCATCGGTGCACGCTGCCCCCCCCCCCCCCGCCCCGCAACATTGGTCAAACCTACCAGGAAACAGAAGACAAGGGAGCCTAGATAATGAGGTGCCTGATCATTCAGAGATCACGATAAGAGCAGAAAATAGACCTTAGGGCAGACAGGCAGGTGCAGTCTACCTTCCTAGAAGTGTACATGATAACTCGCAAGTTTGCACAGGGCAGGGAAAGATCAGAAATTCAGAAGACTTTAGTCCTGCCTATGTTGCCTACTTATTAAATGACAATGGGAAAGTCCCTTGACCTCTCTGAGTCACATATAAAATAGGGATGGGATAGAGGTTGGTGACCTCTATTGTCTGTTCTGGTCCATAAATCTATGATACTGTATTCCAAGTTTACATACATAATTTCATGGAACACCCATAATCTCCCATCAGTTTCAGTGAAACTTGGTTAACTGTCCAGCCTCAGGCTGTTTAAGAACCTAATAAGGAAGCCTGCTAGAACTGGCTTCTCCCAAGTAGGGCAAGTGGTGATGAGCATGTGGTAGGAGGTATGCTATAATGTAGGAGACCATTCTGTGTGGCCTGGGCCCAGCTCCCACTTGGAGATGCACAGGACCCATGCCCATGGACAGGTTCTCCCATGGGAAATCAGGAAATCAGGCCTGCAATGTGCCTAGGATGCTTTGAGTCTTGCTCTTGCTAAAAAACTCCCTCACCCTGAATTGAGGACATTTACTGCAAAGTAACTTCTTAAAATTCATGCTAAACCTTCCAAGGATGGGTGTAACCGGTTCAACCACTTTTGCCTTTTCATTTGCAAATATCCCTCTTCTGAGATGTGATTAGCAGAATTGGCTCCTTTGTTTTCTATAAAAGGTAACCACATAAAGTGAACCTGTGCATAGTAAATGAGGGCCATGATGTAATGTGCCGAGAAACCCAATAAAGGCTGGTCATGGCAAGGGACAAGCCTTTGCTCCCCTTGAGAGAAAAGCCATGCTGTCCCTTTTCCTCCACCGGACTTGGTAGTCTGTGTGAATGTCTCATTTCATCCATAATGACCCGGACACTGCGGGCCCATGTCTGCATCACTATAAAGCTCAAATAACTCAGCTAGGTTCAGTCACGCATGCCTAGTTCTGGTAATTCTACCCATAAAGTGTTTTGTTTTTTTCCCAAAAGCCCATCTTAGAGAAGGGTCCTAAAAAAGGAAAAGTGAGTATTGTCAGTGGAAAGAGTGTACTCCCAGTGGATAAACGGCAGGCAACTCTTGCTTCCTCTGAAAATGGCAGTCCTTGGGATTAAGGCTTTCCTTCTCAATGAAGCAGAATGGACCCTACAATTTTTCTCAGTTCACAAGCTCTAGGAAGCCACTTCTAATTTAAGTATACTTGTGGAATTAAACTTATTTGTGATGTTTACAGGGAAATGGCAGGTATCTGCCTACAGATCCCCTTAAGACTTTCTCTGCATCAGGCAAAGGGGGAGCTGTCCTATATGATAGCCTTAAGTCTGAGGGTGCTCAGGCCAAGTCTAAAAGTATCTACACTCTCAAGAAACAAGAAAAAGCTCAAATAAACCATATAACTTTATACTTAAAGGAACTTGAAGAAGAATAACAAAGTCCACAGTGAGTAGAAGGAAGGAAGGAAAATTGATTAGAGCAGAAATAAATGAAGTAGAATCTAAAAAAGATACAAAAGATCAATGAATCCAAGAACTGGCTCTTTGAAAAGATAAACAAGATTGACAAACCTTCAACCAGACTCATCAAGTAAAAAGCAGACAGGACCCAAATGAAGAAAATCAGAAATGAAAGAAAAGAAATAACAAATGAAACCAAAGAAATACAAAGGATTGTAAGAAAATATTATGAACAACTATATGCCAACAAATTGGACAACCTGGATAAAATGGACAAATTCCTAGAAATATACAAACTTCCAAAACTAAATATGAACACATTACACCCAGTAAAACTGAAGCACTAATAAAAAACTCCCAAAAAATAAAATCCCTGGACCAGATGGCTTCACAGGTGAATTTTACCAAACATTCTGAGAAGAACTAACACCTCTCCTCAAACTATTTCATAAAATTCAAGAGGAGGGAACAATCCCAAACTCATTTTACAAGGCCAGCATTAACTTCATTCCAAAACCAGATAAAGACACAAAAGAAAGAAAAGGAAGGAAGGAAGGGAGGATGGGGGAAAGGAGGAAGGAAAATAAATAAATAAGTACAGGCCAATAGTCCTGATGAACACAGATGCTAAAATCTTCAACAAAATATTAGCAAATCAAATACAGCAATGCATCAAAAAGATCATACACCACTATCAAGTAGAATTTATTCTGGGAATGCAAGGTGGGCAAAACATTCACAAATCAATAAATGTGATATACCACATAAACAAAACGAAGGATAAAAACTACATGATCATATCAATAGATGCAAAAAAAAGCTTTTCATAAAATCCAGTACCCATTTATGATAAAAACTATCAGCAAAGTGGGAATAGAGAGAACATACTTAAACATAATAAAGGTCATATATGCTGACAAATCTATCAGCATCATACTCAACAGGCAAAAACTACAAGCACTCCCATTAAGATCGGGAACAAGACAAGGATGTCCACTCTCATCTTTCTTATTCAACATAGCACTGGAAGTCACCGCCACAACAATCAGAGAAGAAGAAATAAAAGTCATCCAAACTGGAGGGAAGAAGTAAAACTGTCTTTATTTGCAGGTGACATGAAAATGTACCTAGAGAACCCCAAAGATTCCACCAAGAAACTACTAGAACTGATAAACAAATTCATCACCCTAGCAGGATGCAAAATTAATATCCAGAAATCAGGCGCATTTTTATATGCCAATAACGAATTAACAAAAAGGGAAATTAAGAAAATAATACAATTCACAATTGCTTGAAAAGGAATAAACTACCTAGGAATAAACCTAAGCAAGGGTGTAAAAGACCTATACTAGGAAAATTATAAGACACTAAAGAAAGAAATGAAAGAAGACACAAATAAGGGGAAGCACATACCGTGTTCATGGAGAGCAAGAATTAACATCATTAAAAGGTCCATACCACCCAAAGCAATCTACAGATTCAACATAATTACTATCAAGATTCCGCTGACATATTTCACAAAACTAGAACAAATATTTCAAAAATTTATATGGAACCACAACAGGCCCCTCATAGCAACAGCAATCCTGAGAAAGGACAAAGTTGGAGGAATCATACTACTTAATATCAAACTATACTACAACACCACAGTAATCAAAATAGCCTGGTACTGGCATAAAAACAGACACACAGATGGAACAGAACAGAGTCCAGAAATAAACCCACACCTTTATAGTCAATATCTGACAGAGTAAGCAAGCATATGCAATGAGCTAAAGATAGTTTATTCAATAAATGGTGTTGGGAAAATTGCACAGATACATATAGAAAAATGAAACTAGCCCATCTTCTTACACCACACACAAGAATAAATTCAAAATGAATTAAAGACTTAAATGTAGACCTGAAACCATAAAAATCCTAGAAGAAAACAGACACAGCAAAATCTCAGACTTACCTTGTAGCAGTATTTTATCAGATCTATCTCCCCAGGCAAGGGAAACAAAATAAAAACAAAAACAAATGGGACTACATCAAACTAAAAAGATTTTGCACAGCAAAGGAAATCATCAACAAAATAAAAAGACAACCTACTGAATAGGAGAACATACACATTGATACATCTGATAAGGGGTTAACATCCAAAATGTATAAAGTACTTACAAAATTCAACAACAAAAACAAACAACCCAATTAAAAAATAGACAAAGGACTTGAACAGACACTTCTCCAAGGAGGACATACAGAGGGCCAATAGACATGAAAAGATGCTCGACATCACTAATCATCAGAGAAATGCAAATTAAAACCACAATGACATACCATCTCATACCTGTCAGAATGGCTATCATCAATAGTCAACAAACAAAAACTGCTGTCAAGAAGATAAAGGGAAACCCTTTGCACTGTTGGTGGGAATGCAGACTGGTGCAGCCACTGTGGAAAGCAGTATGGAGATACCTCAAAAAGTTAAAAATGGATCTGCTTTTGACCCAAAGATCCCACGTCTGGGAATATATCCAAAGGAACCCAAAACAGTAATTTGAAAGAACATAAGCACCCCTGTGTTCACTGCAGCATTATTACAATCACCAAGACATGGAAGCAGCCCAAGTGTCCACCAGTAGATGAGTGGATGAAACAACTATGGGACATTTACACAATGGAATACTACTCAGCCACAAAAAAGAGGAAAACTTTACTCTTTGTGACAGTATGGATGGACCTGGAGAGCATTATGCTAAGTGAAATAAGCTAGTCAGAGAAAGACAAATACCATATAACTTCATTCACATGTGGAATCTAATGAACAAACTGAACAAGGAAAATGGTGGCAGACTCACAGATGGAGAGCAAGATGATAGCTTTGGGGGTTGTAAGGGATGGAGCGATTGAGCAAGAAGAATAAAGGACTCATGGTCATGGAAAACAGTGTGGTGATTGCTGGGGGAAGTGTATATAAGGGGACTAAATGGTAATGGAAAAATACAATAAAGATTTTTTAAAAAGTATCTGCACTCTCTTGCTATTGTGCTAAGCACCTCATTTCCCTATGGTGACTCTGCTGTTGGAGGTATCCCCCTCTCTACACAAGGAACAAATCCTCCTCAAAATATTGCCTTGCCAAGAGGTTTGCTCTCCATCTGTCTATAAGGTTGGGTTGGAAGACATGCTAACATATTAATATGCATTCTACCTGTGCCCTTAAGTATGCAGTCCCCAAGACTTCTTCCATCAGCTTCTATGCCTCTTTCCAGAAAAACAATCACATTTGAGATGAGGTCCTATTTGAGAAACACTGCAGAAGAATTAGAAGGACTTAGTGATTTGCTGAAGGACAGGGAGAAGGAAACAAAGGCCCTCTCTGAGGTAGCCAGCCTCCAAGTTGGTCCCCAACGACCCCCACTTCCTGATATTCACACCCTTGTGGAGTACCCTTGCATGCTGTACCTGGGGTACTCGATGTGACAAATACGAGATGGCACATATCACTTCTGAGATTAGATTATTAAAAATCGTTGACTTCAACTTTAGGGTTTCCTTCCTTCTCTCTTTTTCTTCATCACTTACTCTGGGAAATATCAAACCATGTTGAGGACACAGTGGGAGTCTACGCACATGTGGTAGAAGCCAAGACCTCCAGCTCACAATCAGTGAAGACCCAAGGGCTCTCAAAAGCCATACATGTGCATTTCGAAGATGATCTTCCAGCTCCAGTCAAGCCTTGCGATGCCTCTAGCTCCAGCATAATGCAAGGTACCTTGTGAGAGATCCTGAGCCAGAACCACCCAGGTTAAGCTGCTCCTGGGTTCCTCAGAAATCATGAAATAATAAATATTCCCTTAAGCTATTAAATTTTGAAGTAATTTGTTATCCAAAAATAGATAACAGAATTTTCTCATGTTTCTGGCTTAAGTGACAAAATGAACCACAAAGTTATTAAAAAAGGAAAACTCATTACCACAATCAAGGTCACAGGAAGGGTCAGGGAGAAGAAGAGTCCCTACCTGTTAAACTTGCTTATACAAGGCTTTACACACTATTTGGCAGAAGACATTTTCCTTTCGATTAATTTTATTTTTTAAATTTGTTAATTATTTTCAATTACAGTTATCCCCATTTTCCCCCCATTACTCTCACTTATACTTCCCATCTGTCCTCCCACATTCAATCCTCCCCAGTCCCCTGTCTTTGTCCATGGGTCTTTTATACATGTTCCTTGACTTGATCCTTCCACTTCTTTCTCCTGTTATCCCCTTCTCCCCTTCCCTTTGGTTACTGTCAGATTGTTCTTTATTTCCATGTCTCTGGCTCTACTTTGCACACTTGTTTGTTCTGTTGATTACCACTTATAGGTGAGATCCTATGGTACTTGTCTTTCACTGCCTGGCTTATTTCATTTAGCTGCATAATGCTCTCCAGTTCCATCCATGCTGTCACAAAGCGTAGAAGCTCTTTCTCTTTCTGCTGCATAGTATTTCATTTTGTAAACGTATCATAGTTTTTTGATCCACTCGTTTACTGATCTGCACTTAGGCTGTTTCCAAGTAAATAACACTGCAATGAACATACAGGAGAATAGGTTCTTTTGAACTGGTATGTCAAGATTCTTAGGGTATAAACCCAGCAGTGGAATTGCCGAGTCAAAAGGCGGTTCCATTTCTAGTTTTTTTGAGGAAATTCCATACTGTTTTCCACAGTGGCTGCACCAGTCTGCATTCCCACCAACAGTGCACTAGGGTTCCCTTTTCTCCACAACCTCATCAGCACTTGTTGTTTGTTGATTTATGGTGGCCATTCTGATGCTGTGAAGTGGTATCTCATTGTGGTCTTAAATTACATCTCTCTGATGGCTAGTGATGCTGAGCATTTTCTCATATGTCTCTGGGTGACCTCTATGTCCTCTTGGAGAACTGTCTGTTCAGCTCCTTTGCCCATTTTTTAATTGGATTGTTTGTCTTCCTGGTGTGGAATCGTGTGAATTCTTTATATATTTTGGCGATCAAACCCTTGTCCAAAGTATCATTGGCAAATATTTTCCCATATGGTTGGTTCCCTTTTCATGTTGCTCATGCTTTCTTTAGCCATGCAGAAGTTTTTATTTTGATTAAGTCTCATGTGTTTATGCTTTTCTTTATATCCCTTGCTCTAGGGGACATATTGGTGAAAATATTGCTACAGGGAATATCTGAAATTCTTCTGCCTATGTCCTCCTCTAGGACTTTTATGGTATCCCAACTTATATAAGTCTTTTATCCATTTTGGGTTCACTTTTGTGTATGGTGTAAGTTGGTGGTCAAGTTTCATCTTTTTGCATGTAGTTCTCCAGATCCCCTAAACCACAGGTGGCAATCACAAGTCCCATGGGTTGAGTCCAGTCTTCCACTTTGTTTTATCCTGCCTGGCACCTTGTCTCTACCCAGCGGCAGCGCTGAGCTCTCACTTAATGTTAAGGAGTAGTTACATTTATACAGTCCTAAAATTACATTTGGTCCTTTGAAGGCAACCTTGAGGCTGATGTGGCCCCTGATGAAAATGAGTGTGACACCCCTGCCCTAAACCATTTGTCGAAGAGGCTATTTTTACTCCATTTCACACTCCTGTCCCCTTTGTCATACATTAGTTGACCACAGAGACATGGGTTTATTTCTGGACTCTCTATTCTGCTCCATTGATTTATATGTCCATTCTTATGCCAGACTGTTTTGATTGCAGTGGCCTTGTAATATAGTTTGATACCAGGTATTGTGATCCCTCCTACTTTGTCTTCTCAAAATTAATAGCTGCAGCTATTTGGGGTTGTTTATAGTTCCATATAAATTTTTGAAATGTTTGTTCTTTATCTCTGAAATATGCCATTGGTACTTTAATAGGGATTGCATTGAATCTGTAATTCGCTTTGGATAGTATGGCCATTTTGATGATGTTAATTCTTCTGATCCAGGAACACAGTGCATGTTTCCATTTGTTTGTGTCTTCCTTAATTTCTTTCTTCAGTGTAGTTTTCTGAGTACCAGTCTTTTACCTCCTTGGTAAGGTTCTTAGGTACTTTGTTCTTCTTGTTGCTATAGCAAACAGGATTTTTTTTCTAGTTTCTGTTTCTGAAATTTGTTCTTAGTATACAAAAATGGCTTCAATTTCTGAATATCTATCTTGTAACCCACTGTTTTTACCAAATTCACTTATTATACAGAGTAGTTTTCTTGAGGAGTCTATAGGGTTTTCTATGTACATTATCATGTCATCTGCAAACAATGACAGTTTTACTTCCTCCTTTCCGATTTGGATGCCTGTTATTTCTTTTTCTTGACTGATCACTGTGGAAAGAACTTCTAATATTATGTTGAACAGAAGTGGAAAACACCCTTGTCTTGTTCCTGATCTTGGTAGGAAAGTTTTTAGTTTTTGCCAGTTGGGTACGATATTAGCTGTACGTTTCTCACATAAGGCATTATTATAGTGAGCTAGGTATGTACCCTCTACTCCCACTTTACTGTTTTTTTATCATAAATGGGTGTTGTACTTCATCAAAGGCTTTTCCCACATTTATTGATATGATCATGTGATTTTGGCTTTCCTTTTGCTTATGTGATGTATTACTGATTTGTGAATACTGTACCATCCTTGCATCCCTGGAATGAATACCGCTTGATCATGGTGTTTGATCTTTTTAATGCATTGCTGGATGCTGTCTGACAATATTTTGTTGAGGATTTTGCATCTAAGTTCATCTGTAATACTGGCTTGTAGTTTTCTTTCTTTCTTGTGTCTTTATCTACTTTTTGGATTAGGATGATGTTGGCCTTATAAGACTTTGAAAGTCTTCCCTTTTTCTTTTAATAGTCTGAGAAAGATAGGGGTTAGCTCATCCTTAAATATTTTGTAAAAATCACCTGTGAAACTGTCTAGTCCAGGGCTTTTGTGTGCCGGGAGTTTTTGGAATTACTGCTTCTTTTTCACTATCTGTTACTGGACTCTTCAGGCTCTCCACTTCTTGATTCAATTTGGGAAGATGATGTGTTTCCAGAAATTTGCACATTTCACTCAGGTTTTCAAATTTCATGGCTTATAGTTGTTTGTGGTAATTTCTTACAATCCTTTGTATTTCTGCAGTCTCTGTACACAATTTCTCCCCTTTCATTTCTGATTTTATTTATTTGGGTCCTCTCTCTTCTTTTCTTGAACAGTCTAGATAAAGGCTTATTAATTTTGTTTAACTTTTCAAAGAACCAGCTCCTGGATTTATTGATCATTTGAATTGTACTTTTAGTCTCTATGTCATTTAATTCTACTATGATCTTGAACATGTCCTTCCTTCTACTCTCTCTGGGCTTTGTTTGTTGTTGTTCCTCCGGTTCTTATAGATGTAGGGGTAGGTCATTTGTTTGAAATGTTTCTATCTTTTTTTAGGTAGGTCTGTATTGCTATGAACTTCCCTCTCAGGACTGCCTTTGCTGTGTCCCATAGGTCTTGGACTTTTTGTGTTCATTGTCATTTGTTTCCAGAAACTTTTTGATTTCTTCCTTAATCTCATTATTAACCCATTCATTGTTTAATAGCATGCTATTCAATATCCATGACTTTGAATGCTTTTGGTTTTTTTCCTTGAGGTTGGTTTGTAGTTTCAGTCCCTTTGTGGTCTGAGGAAATGGTTGAAATGATTTTGATTTTCTTGAATTTGTTGAGGCTTGTTCTGTGTCCTACCATGTGGTCTATCTTTGAAAATGTTCCATGTGCATTTGAAAAGAATGCGCATTTTGCTTCTTTGGGATGAAAGGTTCTATATATATATATCAGTTAAGTCCATTTGATCTACGTCATTGTTCAGTGCCAAAATACCCTTGTTGACATTTTGTTTGAAAGATCTATCCACTGTTTACAGTGGGGTGTTAAAATCCCCCACTGTAAGTGTATTGCTGTCTGTATCTTTCTTGAAGTCCTCCAAGATTTTCTTTATGTATTTGGGTGCTCCTATATTTGGTGCATATATGTTTATAATGTTTATGTCTTCTTGATGGATTCTTTCCTTGAATATTGTGAAATGTCCTTCTGTGTCTGTTTTTATGGCCTTTGTTTTGAAGTCTATTTTATCTCATACAAGTATTACTACACTGCCTTTCCCCCCCCAGTCAATTTGTTCGGAATATTTTCTTCCAACCCTTCATTTTTAGTCTGTGTAGGTCTTTTGTTCTAAGATGGGTCTCTTGTAGGTAGCATATACATGGGTCATGTTTTCTCATCCATTCAGCTATTCCATGTTTTTTGATTGGAGCATTTAATCCACTTACATTGAAGGTTATTTATTATTGATAGGTACTTATTCATTGTCATATCTCCCCTTTGTACCTGTGTTCCTCTCTCTCTCACTCTTGTTCTTCATTTTGTTAAAGCAGTCCTTTAGCACAGGGGTGGCAAACTCATTTTCACAGGGGCCCACATCAGCCTCACAGTTGCCTTTAAAGGGTTGAATGTAATTTCAACTCCTTAATAGTTAAGGAGTAGTTCCATTTATACAGTCCTAAAGTTATTTCATTTAGTCCTAAAGTTTAGCATACCTTGCAGTGCTGGTTTTGTGGAGATGTATTCTCTGAGTGTTCGTTTATCTGGGAAACACCTTATTTCACCTTCCATTTTAAATGAGAGCCTCACTGGGTAGAGCAGTCTTGGTTGCAGGCCTTTGTTTTTCATTACCTGCAGTATTTCTTGCCATTCCATTTTGGCTTGTAGCATTTCTGTCGAGAAATCATCTGCTAGCCTTTTCAGAGCTCCCTTGTATGTTTCTATTTCTTCCTTGCTATCTTTAGGATTCTTTCTTTGTCTTGGAATTTACCATTTTAATTATGATGGCCTCTTTTGGTTCCTCTTGACAGGGACCCTCTGTCCTTCCTGGACTTGTGACTTTCATTAAATTAGGGAAGTTTTCCATCATTTCTTTTTTAAACAGGTTTTCTATTCCTTGCTCCTCTACTTCTCCTTCTGGTATCCCTATTATATGGATATTATTACATTTCATGTTGTCCTGCAGTTCCCTTAACACCTCTTCATTCTTTTTGAGTCTTTTTTCATTTTCTTGCTCTTCCTGGGAATTTTTTTCTACCTTGTCTTCCAGCTTGCTGATGTGATCCTCTGCTTCACCTAGCCTGCTTTTGATTCCTTCTGTGTTCTTCAGTTCAGAAATTGTATTCTTCATTTCCTCCTGGTTCTTGTTAAGTTTTTATGTCTAATTTCATGCTGATGCAGTTCATAGTAAGTTTCTCATAGCTTCCCTGTAGTTTTTTGTAATTCTCACTGAGCTTCCCCATAACCATTGTTTTGAACTCAATGTCTGATAGTTTACTTTCCTCTATTTCATTTAGCACTCTTTCTGAGGATTCCTCCTTTCCTTTCAATTGGAGGCTATTTCTTTGTCTTCCCATTTTTGGGGAGACTCTTCTTGTTTGCCTCTACTTCTTAAATTAGTCTGTTTTGACTCTCTGTCTTTGCAGCGTGAACTTCTATAGTAGGAGATCAGTGTGATTCAGTTGTGCAGTCTCCTTGATCTCCTGAACTTGATGTTCTTGGGATGCCCTTTATGGTGCTTATGTTGGCTCTCTGGATGTAACTGGATTTTAATTGTTGCTGGGTCATTCTTTGGTGGGTCCTTCTCTCCTTCTGGTTGATCAAGTGTTACTCTGCCCACCACCTCTTCTATCCTGTTGTGCACGTACTGCTAGAACAAAACTACAAAGCCCAGGAAACAAACTCACACCCACAAAAATAACTCCCACCTGCAATCCCATTATCATCAGTAAATGGACCAGTATTTATAAGGGTGTAAAGAGATTAAGGATATTATAAGAAAGGAGAGCAAATATGAGATGACCTACTGAAAGAAAAATGATTTTGAAAGGGTAGAGGGAGGAGCGCTAACAAAAGTTCAACATCAGAGCAATGTGAAGGGAGAAAGTAAAATTTATAGATAAAAAAGGGAATGAAGAAGGTGGAATGGAGTAAGAGAAGGGAAGCATACAGTATTAGATTTAAACAGAAATTAAAATGAAATAAAATAAAGTGAGACAAAAAAGGGGGGAAAGTAAATAAATAATTAAAAAATAAGAATCAAATTGAAGAGAAAGATCTACCAAAGCTCAAACAACAAACAAATGAGTTAAAATTAACATAGGTGTTATGGGAATAAAAGGGAAAACAAGGAAGAAAGAAAAGCTTAAGAGATGTCTAGAGGAAATGGAAGTGATTTTGAGATGATAGAGAAAGAATACGAAGAGTGAGGAATGAAAACCAGGCTAACACAAGGAAAAATTAAAATTTGAGCCTAAAAGAGAAAAAAAAATACATGCTAAAACAGAGCAAAATTAAAATTTGAGACAAAAAAAGAGAGAATAAAATTTCATTTTTGAAATACAAAAATAGTGAAGATCTAGAGATAAAATTTTAAAAATGCAACAACTATCCCATCCACGACCAATGAGCAAAGATGCCAAAGGTGGACAGAGGACATGGGTATTTTCAGAGCGGGGAAAAAAATGTGAGATGACTATTGACATGAAAATTGGTTTTGAGAGGCTGGATGGGAGAGAAATAGTAAGAGTGTGAGATGGAAACAAGTTGTAGCAAGAAAGAAACAAAATTTAAAGCTAAAATAATAATAAGAAAGAATGGAGTAAGATGGGGTAAGAAAAGGGAGGGCCAAAATATGTGAATTGAAATAAATTACAGTATAAAATCTAGTGACTTAATATGCACAAACTTGAAGGACAAGAAATGTATGTTAAAGAGCTATGCAGGAAAGAAAATATTGAAAATCATGGAGAAGACCACAGTGGATTTCACCTCACCAGCATCTGTATTTACCACTGGCTTTTTCTTTCTGGGTTTGTGTCTGGTGATGTCAGATGGTGACCCCCATCTGACCTTGGACAGCCTATTCAAGACTACCAGGGATCTACTGTCTGGGGCTGATTCCTTCACTTGTTAATCTAGTCACTCTGCACTCAGCAGTCAGGCTTAAGCACCACAGGACCAGAGCAGAGGGCAGCTATTGTTTCCCCTCAGGCTGCTGCCTGCTGCAGTATGGGGGATGACTCAGCACTGGGATCCCAGTGTCTACTCTCTCAGTTCTCTCTCCAAAGATTTCATCCCCTGTCTTCCTTTAAGCATCTCTAGTCCACTCTGCCCCACCTTAGCAGGAGCCCTGTGTAAGTGCCTGGAAATGAAAATTAATGTGTTGGCCCTTTAAATGGCTCTTCACATCTCCAGCTGTCCCTGCCACTTTTCACCACTGGTTGTTATTTATGTACTTTTCTGGGCTCTGGTGCTCTAGGCTGGGGATCCCAGCTTAGGGTTTAGACTACCACACTTCTCAGGGGGACACAACCAGCCACTTAAATACCGCTCCAGTGCTTCGACTGCCACCTGTAGATTCCAAGCCAGCTCTTTCACTTCTCCACCTCACTCTCTACCAGTCACACTGTGCTTGATCTGTTTCTTCTATCTGTCTCTCCATGGTTATAAGGCTTCTCTCTGGCTTTTGTTCAGTTGTTTGTTCCAGGTGATTTATCCATAATTTAGTTGTAATTCTAAACTGGTCCCAGGAGGAACTTAGTGTACCTTCCACTCACTCCTTCACCATCTTGGATCCCTCTGGCAGATGACATTTATATGGACACAAAGATGGTGATTTCCTAACCCCAAACAGTATAGTGTCCAACAATGGGACTGAGTGTTTGAAATCAGACCAATCAGAAAATTCAAGAATGGCAATTTTATAAAGTAGTGTTTTTTGTTGGAGACAGATTTGAGTCTGGGTGTCACACTCAAACAGGAGGGTTCTGGTGGGAGAGAGAATTCTTCCATTGATTGGATTTTTAAAATGCATGTTACTACCCTCCTTTCCTCTCTAATTCTCTATTATATTATTTCCCCTCTAAATTAGTCTACTTCTGTATATTTTGCTCTAGAGTACTGTCCTGATTCCCCTGCCATCTCCTGAAGGCTCTTTCTGCCATATTGTCCCTGGGCACCTAAACTCTCCCACTAAGAGACTTGTGCAGGAAGCTCTCACCTCCAGTCTCCCCACTGTTCTCATCATTCTCTTTTTCTACCCTCCCCTTTACACGGGTGGGCATCCTTTCTTCTAAAGACCGTGTATTTTCTTTCTAGCTTCCCACTTGGTCCCCAGAGCTATAACTCCCAAATTGTAGATCAAGTCATCTGTCTAAAAGCCATATCCATAAATATACCCATCTCTGATATAATGGTGAAACACTTCCTTATTGGAATCTTTTCATAAATGGAAAAACAATCACAGAAGAGAGAGGCCATGGGCAAAAGTTCTTTAAAATGCAGATGCTCTTTAGGCTCCTACTCCTTTCTTGGCCTTTTTCTCTTTCTCAGTTGCACCTTCAGTCCTCCCTTCCCAAAACAACCAAACTCAGTGCCAGTGACTTTATAACCAATGGCCTTTTCAGCTTTTATAACTTGATATCCTTATGTACATTTTAGTGCAAATGTCAAACAACTTAAAGTTAAGTAACTAAGAGAGAAACAAGTTATGAAATTGAATCAGCACTGAACACACTGGAAACCATGGAGTCCAGTGGTAGAATCTGGATCCACAAATGAGCTGGACCACCAGGAATTGTTCATCAGGGTGACAACAAAAAAAGCACCCAAAAAGTACTGAAAAAGCAACAAGTACTCCAATGAGAAGGGGAAAGACAGGACTTTGGGGAACAACATCAACTTTAATAATTTTTACCATCACTTTAATCACCTTTTCTTATGAGTCCCATGATCACCTTACTAAGCGAAAAAGGAAAAATGACACCCTGGCAAAACATGAAAGATATAGATTGGAAGTCCCCTAAGTCTGGCAGTCTAAAAGAAGATTCAAGTAAAGTCCTGAAGTTCAGAAAGTAAATGCAGATGCCAAAAGCAAGATCAGAAATTCAAAAGCAATCAGAGGGAATCATCTGACAGCAGGCTGAATGGGAACAATGCACACATCTAAATATCACATGTTACAGATGGTTGGACAGTTTTTGATATCTGCACTCAAATGAATAATATCCAGAAGCTAATGTCTCATAATGCTTACAAAATTATCAAAAATCTGATTCATTTTAAATAAAAATTCAAAGTATGTTTTTGAGCCAGTGAACACTAAGTTATTTACACATGCCTGACTCAGGACTTACTTTTTAAACAGGATACCAAATTCACTCAATGAAAACTGCTAGAAGCATAAAAGTTGAGGGTTAAAATTCTTCAGTGGTTTTTCTCAGGTCTCAGGCACACAGCCACAGATTACCAAACTTTGTAAACACTGTAGTCACAATAGAAAATTCCTGGACTGTCAGTTACTTGAACACCCAGACACCTCATGCCAATGACCCTTTAAGTGAATCAAGGGAAAATGGGCTTTGAATTAAGCTGCTGAAAATAGAAAAGAAAGGAAGTAAAGTAACCATATTTTAACAAGGATGAAAGTTTTAAGCTAGATAAAGCTCTAGCAGTGCAATTTGGGGCATCTGACAGCAAATGGAGAATGGGTGAACACAGGGTCTTCATGGAGTCATGAAAATCATACTCTGTACATGGTGACTAGAGTAAAGATGGCTCCCATCATGCACACATTCAAATGAGAACTATATTGAGAGATAGTTTCCTGCCCTCCAGGCTCCAGGAGAGAAAAATCTATGTGCATTTATAAACATTCTCTACAGTTATCTGGATGTGTAATCACTGAAGTAAATGCAGCTGTGTTTATTCAATGTGCACAGCTTTGCACCTCAGCCATGTTCCTAAATGCACCAGTCAGAAATTCTCTGATGCTTATAACTTCATTATTTCCACACTGAATAATCTTCCTCAGCACACAAAGGAAAACTTCCACACCATGGCTCATCTCAGATGCTGCACAGGAGACTCCTTGGGGAGCCTAGTTGACTGCACAGGAGTTGTGGGAATGGGAGGAGGACACTGAAAATTAAAAAGAAAACAGGGTAATACAGGGGTTGAGAGGCAGACCCATGACTTGCTGCCATTAAAGAACAAAAGTGAGGAAGAACCTGCCAGAATAACAATTATTCTGACAGGTTCTCAGCTTGTCTCAGCTTGTTACATGTTTGTGTCAAATAAGGACGAGATACACTACGTTGCTATGATTTGAATGTGTTCGTCTTAATGCTCAATGTGATAGTATTAGCAGGGGCCTTTGGAAGGTACCTAGGCCATGAGGGCGGTGCTATCATTAATGAGATTAGGGCCTGTATAAAAGCAGCTTGACACAACTCCTCAGCCTCTTCCACCCTGTGTGGACACAGCCAGAAGTCCGCTGTCTGCAACCCAGAAGTGAGCCTTCACCAGAACCCAACCACGCTGGCACCCTGATGTCAGAATTCCAGCTTCCAAAACTGTGAGAAAATAAATTTGTTTATAAGCCATCCAGTCTGTGGTATTTTGTCATAGTAGCCTGAGCAGACTGAGACCTATGTTTTCCAAGGTAAGAGGTCAACTAACACTAATGTGCTTGCTTGTCTTAAGGACAAGCCCATTATGGCGGGGGGACCTCATAAGGGACTGATTCAAACCATGTGTTTTCTTTCTCTTCAGTCGACTACTATATGCATCTGTCTTTTTGCAGTTGGGGTGAAAAGGGGATTATATTTAAATGTTTTAAAATGTTTCAAGTTCCATTACTTTCCATAAAATCACCCATTTTCAGAGACTTTGTTATCACCATTCAGTGACTGGGGAAAGGGTTGCTCCAGGAGAAGTGGGTAGGAGGTGATGAGTCCACAGTTGCCTGGGTGTGGCTTAATGGAGTGTTTTCCCACAATGAGGCACTGATCTTGGTCACTCGAGACCAGGGGACCACAGATGTTACAGCTCAGTGGGTCAGATTCTTTTATAGGCTTCCTAGGGTTACAAAGTCCTCAGGTCTCCATCAATTCCTCTCCACCTGTTCTCCTTCCTACCTGAATTTTTCACGGCTCCCTGTTCTTATTAAGCCCAAGTTACAGTCTCCATTGCAGGTAAGCAACCCTCTTGCTTTCTTGTGCCACAAAAATCAAGAGCCATATTACCAAAAATAGGAAGTGTCAACTACGATTCACTCTCTCCTACACAGACACACCCATCTTCCTTATTATCATTCTACTTCATGCTACAATTACCAAAAACAGAATTTTTCAATTATATTGAATGTATGGCAGGTCAAAGAATGCTGCTTTGACTCAGATTTCCTGTATAGTTGAAATGGACTGGACTGAAATAAAGTGGCTTTGAGTCAAAAATTCACTTTTCACCAGAGGTGTTTCAGGTGCAAAATAGGCAAACTGCTCATAAAAACAAAGACAGTATTTCTCATCTGGAAGTCTCTTGTGAATAAATAATTTTATATGTGGAAAACATCTGGAGATCCTCAGATGGAATCTTCTTATTTTATACATGAGAAATTTAAGCTCCAGAGATGTAAAATGACTTATTTGCAGTGACACAGCTAGTGGGCAGCATATCTCTAAAGAGTACTCAGATCTCTTAGCTCTCACCTTCCTGGTTCTTTTCCATATATTGTGCTTTTGGTTATAGTTTTTTGTGTTTTGTTATTCTCTGTTGACGTTGGTTATTCTTTTGATAGTTTGGTTAGTCATTTCGGTTACTTAAGACAGTACATTGTCTTTTCTCCCATGACTCGAGTGGGATTCTGGGAAATGGAAGTGGTCCTAGAATGTGCAACAAGGGGAGAAAGGCTGACATAGAACTCTTCCATTTTCAAGTCTGGAATTCTTGATTTCTCCTTTGCAGTTATACAACGATATTACAGAATTAATGTGTATTTCTAGTTTACTTCTCATGAATTTTGTATTGGTTTCCAGAAGCAAATAAGGAAAAAATTAATTGTAGAAATATTCTTTTTAGATCTAAAATCTCCTTGAAAGATCTTCTGCTCATTCTGTTAATTTTAAAACTTTCCTTTACAGTGAGATATAAAACAATGAAACTATTTTAGTGGAGGAGAACATGTCTTAACATCTGGTTTTGATGTCAAATAAAAATACTCCAAAAGTCTACATCATTCTCAGTCCAATAACTGAGCAATAAATATAATAGAAAAAAATTGCTCTTCTTTGTATTTTGCAGTTTTGTCTAAAACAAAGAAACATCATAGTGATTTAGGAAATTTTACATTTTAAGTTATAAAATTACTTTAAATTATAGTGTATTTTCCTAATCAGTTTCTTTAACAATTATCTAAGTAATTGTAGTTTTAAAAATAAATTTGCTATATTTTACCGTATTTCCCCTTCATTCAACTCATGTTCCATGACGTTATCAGCATAAGCACAGATCTCCTAGACTACTTGGCTGGTTCCACAAAACTATTTTAATGATGCTAAGGGAAAAGGGAGTGGGTTACCAGAGAGAATGCTTTGGTTTTAACTAACATTTTACCCAGTGCAATGGGGAAAAAAATGTGGGAAAATGCAGAAAGTACATAAACTTTGAATAAAGATGTCCAGTTCTGAAACCTTTTTTCTTAGATATATTAAGGACCTAAATCAAAAAGATATTAAGTCCCCTTCATTTTAACTTAGCTAGAACACCTTTACACATTCTTGACCCTGTCCCTGTTCTTACGTAGTTCTTCAGAATATTTATAAAGGGCACACACCACACAAAGTAAACATGGTTTCAAGAACCAGCTTGTATCAGATTATTATACAGGGTCCAGTACAAATAATGTCCCATTTTATTACAAAATGTTTCATTACAAAGTCATAAGCACGTAATTCTGTAACATAACAATATCACACTCAAGTGCACCGTATGACATTTTAGGTAAAATGTTCAAATTAAAACTATAAATTATTACACCCATGTTATTAGTCTACCAACCACACTCAAGCAGGCCTTACTTCTGCCGTAACCCTATATGTGTTTGCTTCATTACTCATTTTTTAATGTCACCTAAAATCCAGTACCTGAATGATGGAGGCAAGAAAGAGCATTTCAGTTCAAAGCTGCCACAACCCCACCATGGCTAAATGAAGGTAGGAAAATGTAGCTTTTATACATCCGGATATTTTAGTTTAGAACTAGAATAGTGGGAAAGAAGAAATTATTGACAGTTATTGGGAGAAATACACTTTTATAGCTTCAAATATGTTTTCAGTTCTCTAAAGGACACTGCCACTTGGTAAAAATGGGAGAAAAGCCCTCACAAAAAGGGGATTTCAAAGTGGAAAGATGGTAAATTCTTTCCAAATTTGAAGGTTTTTTTAATAAACTTTTTATTCTGGAACAGTTTAAAAAATTTTAAAGCAAAAATATGGAGTTCCCATATACACCATACTCAATTTTCCCTATTATTAACATTTTATATTACTATGTTACATTTGTCACAGTTGATGAACTTTAGTAACTGATGCATTTGGACCTAAAGTCCAAATTTTATTCAGATATCTTTAGTTTTTCTCTAATGTCCTTTTTGTGTTCCAGAATATAACATTACTTTTAACCATCACATCTCCTTAGGTTGTGGATTTCTTAAGACTTTCTCTATGTGGACCTTGAGAGTTTAGAGGAGCTCTGGCAAGATACTTTGTTGAATGTCCCTTATGTTTTCTGGTTAGACTGGGGTTATGGTTTTGGTGGCATCATACCAAGGGTACATACCATCAATATGACTTACCCACTTTATCAACTGCAGTTCCTTTTGCCTTTAGTTTTACAGACTCCACATGTTTCCAAAGTCATTTAGGTCAGCATCTTCTCCCCCGACTCCCTTGAGTGAGGTTGTCTCACATGTTTTAATGGATCTTTAACATATATCCACAAATGCAGGTTGTTGCTCCAGGCTCATCTTATATACCTCCTGCTCCCATCCTAGCTATTTCTCCAAGAATCCCTGGTTTGTTTATTGGAAAATGGTATTAGAAACCAAGATCTGGGCACTAGAGTGTGCTCACTTCTAAACCCTTTCAGCCGACATGCAAGGAAATATATGTGTGTATG
Source organism: Tonatia bakeri (assembly GCA_004024845.1). Lineage (NCBI taxonomy): Eukaryota > Metazoa > Chordata > Mammalia > Chiroptera > Phyllostomidae > Tonatia > Tonatia bakeri. The sequence continues at coordinate 115,957 of PVIA01003492.1, read as the reverse complement.
CTAACCCTTGGAAACACCATGTCTGTTAATTATTCCTTTGCAAAAACATCCATATCTATATTAAGCTTATGTGAGTTCACAGTAGCATCTCCAGTTCTAATGCATTACCACATGGATTTTTCTAGCCTCTTCCTTTTGCTCATCTATGCACTTCAACAGTGAGAAAGCTGGCTCGGAACATCTGCCATTCATTTCCTTAATTGTTCAATTCCAGAATACATGTCTAGTGATACCAAAATTGGTAACCGGTATGCTCATGGGAAACAACTTTCTCAATTGCAGTATATTTCCTCTAGCTTTACAGACTCCACACGTTTCCAAAGTTATTTAAGTTGGCATCTTTTCCCCCTACCCCTTCAGTGAGGTCATTTCACATATTTTAATGTAATTAATTTTGTCACATTTTGTATTCCATCCTGGGTTCCTCTGACCCGCAAAATGATTATTTATTTATATAATAAAAATATGTTTTACTTTCAAAAAGGGGTATGGCAAGGATAGAAGGGGAGAAGCCACTGATGGAACTTGAAAGGAAAAAAAACAATGTAGAGACACTTGAGTTTATGCCTAACATCGGCTTAAAATAAAATCTTATTGAAAGCTAACATAATGCATTTATTTTTCTAAATGCACTGAAATCATTGCATACAGTAAGGGACATGATAAAGATCAAATGTAAGAAATGTAGTTCTCTTGCATAATTAGACATGGATTTTTCTAGGAGCTTCCAGTAACTTAATTCAGTTTTCCCACCTCTAAAATGAGAATGAAAGTTTCTTGACCAGGACTAAAAATTTATGGTAGGTATACTGATAGTACTCTGCATTTAGGGTTAAAAAATGTAACAACTATTTAAGTTTTAACTGGAGGAAATAAGCTCTACCCAGTTATATTTTTCACATGATTATAAAATTTTATATTTTCACACAACTATATTCATAAAGCATTGTAACCCTGATAATTCCTAATCACTCATATCAGTAAGGAATTATTCCTGTCTAGTAATTTGGGATCTTTAGGCATTTTAAAGTCTTTAAAAGTATTCAGGCAGTTACCAGTATATATCTAGGTTCATTCTTAAGCATGTGAGAGAATTTACAAAGATTTGGTGGCCATTCACAGAAGATAATGTTAAATAAAATCTCCTCCTAAAGGGGGAGAAAAAACATCTCTTCATGATTAAAAAACCATTTATTACCCTTGTATGACTGCATAAATGGCATTTCTTTACTAACATATAACCACAAATTTCCAAGGATAGTTTAAAATCTTATGATTATGTGTTTTACTGAATTATTAGAAAAGGAGACATCAAGAATAAATTCACCAAGTCAGCCTTTGCTGGAGCAAATTGTGGCCAAGGACCTCTTTGGTTTCTTTATGGAAATCATCATTAATCCATTCCTACTCAACACTTTACATGTAATGCAATTCACAAGTCTCCTCTCTTTCTTTGTAGTGAGCACTGAGAAGAAAGACATGTTTGAGGCCATTAATGAGTATTTCTTTCAAATATTGTGAATAGTTTCTTCTTCCTCATTATTAAGTTCAAAAGTTAAATGTCTGTGAATATAAAAACTATAATTTCCTAGTTAAGTATTCAGAGACAGTATAGTTAAATCTTATCAAAAATTCCATCTTTAATAATCTCAAAACAAAACTTTGAGGTTACAATAAGAACACCTGTTTTTTTCCCTTCCTGGTCTCCCAAAAATATTCTATAAATAAACCACTATGCTTTTGTACTGACGTAAGTTTGTATCAACCCTGCAATTTCCCAAAGTCAGGTTCTAGCAGAAATAGGACAGGAAGTGAACTAATTCCAAGTGGGGCCAGAGACCAGAGTAGGAGGTAAGATTAGAGGCAAGGAACAGGATAATTAGAGCTCAAAGTCAAAGTGACATTTTAAGAAAATCTAAAAGGTTTTGGGAGGTGGGTTGGGGAAAGGTATAAGCAGTTTACCAAGACCACTGTCTCCATTAAGGGAGTCCAACGCTACATAAGAAAATGCTCAAAACAAGCTCACAGAGATCGATGTTCCTCTGGCCTCTGCAATATTTACGATATTGATTTACAGTACAATAGCACAAAGAAACTGGTACAATAATGAGGGGTCAATAAAGTTTGATTTAAAAATTGCCAAATTCTAAAAATCCTGAACAATTGTTGGAGGAGAGGCAAGAAGAAAAGAACAAATTGCTCCCTAAGTGTGTCCCCTGGAAATCAATGCTTCATCAGTTTCTTCTCACACTAAAAACCAGGAGTCCCCCTGGTATAGTATCAACAGGGCTGTCACACTCCTCACACTCAGACCTTTCAAAGGCTTTGGAGGTTCACATTATATAACAATAGACAAAGTCCAGGGAAGCACAGTTGCCAAGAGATAGGACAGTAAGAAAGTCACAAAGTGGAGACGGCTTTATCTGGAAGCACTCTGCCAAGCTTCACACCAATCCAACTCAGCAGCAGTCTACTCCCTCAAAGGGAATGTAAAGGAACTTTGAGAAAGTATTTGCTCAGAGACACATGTCGTTGCCATCTATAGCACTGGAAATCACCAGAAGAGATCTTAACAGAGGGGCAGCCTCAGGATTTAATCATTAGGCTTCCTTTTCAATCTCCTAACTCAGAAATGTGGGGGCTTAATCAAGTAATCTTTTCATCCTGACTTAAGGGAAGTAATTCTATTAAGAGGTGAGCATGGTTGGGAATTTACCTGCTTCACTGTGAGTCTAAGGAGTTGAGGTTGGATGGGTATCCACAGAATGAAGAGGAGTATCTTTGCAGGACTGGTCCCCTGTCTGAGTGCATTCCTGCAAGGGCTCAACTCCCAGTGTATTAAATCAACAGACGGGGCTGCAATACCTACCTGCCACTCTGGTCTGAGGTCCATGTAACTGATCTCCCCTGGGGTTTGGTTCTGTACCATATCCTTATGGCGTGAGGAAAGTCAGTAGCTGTCTGAGCCCCTGTTTTCCTGATCTGTAAGCTCCAACTGTCAGTGTCAAACAGGAGTTCCCCACAGCCAGGAGCCTGGCTGCAGCAAGCATAGTAGTCTAACTGCTCCCTCCAACGATCTGCAGGCAGAGTCACAAGTTCGTGTACAATCTGGTTCCTGAGCTCAGAAGCAACCCTGAGCTTGGGAGACCTTGTAAATCTTTCAATACCTGGCACAGCAGCAACATCCACCTCCTCAACCTTCAACACAGACAAATCACAGCAGTCCAACACTAGCAAAAAATCCTTACTCCCATGAATCCCTGTGTCACAGCAGTACTTTGAGCTAGAAATCCCAGAAGCCTGTCCCCCGTTGTCATGGTTACCATCTTTATCAGAAGTCTTTTTTTCACCTTTACCACAGATTGCAAAATCATTGTATCTCATTTTAGATGAGAAGGTCCTTGTATTTGTCACAGGTACATGGCAAGGTTCCGGCATCCTAAATTTGCAGGTTTCATTTGACTCTGATCGGCAGGTTTCCTCAGTGGAACTACTCTTCTTCCTGTATCTGTTTCCAGGCTGAAAGAAAAGCACTAAGGTGCCCTCAATGATTTGATTTTTGAAATCCATATCTAAGTCCAGAACATAGTGCTTCACAAGTATGTGGCTGGTGTTGGCCATGAGAGGCAGGTCATCCTGAGGCAGCTCCAGTTTTATGTCCATGGTATAGGTTCTTGAGAGCTTTGTTAAACTCTCAGAAGGGCTTTCCTATCTGCCTTAATCATGTGGAATCATAATGACTGCCTACAAAAAAAAAAAACGAACTTTGATGTCAAGAATTATGGTTCCACAACTTTCAGTCCCCTGGCAAGGAAGAAAAAAAAAGAAACACAATTAGACAAAATTCCAAGACCCTAAATGCTCCTGCAGCCACTGCTCCTGCAAGTTGACTACCTTCTTAAATGTGGCAGAAGCTCATGACTAGAAGGCAGACTAATCTTTGTGACTGACATCAAAGAAAGCAGCATTATGGGTTTCTAAAAATATTTCAATTACCAACGGAATGAAAGAGGCCTCCACAAAGCCAGAAGAAACCTGCTTCTAACTAGAACAGTTCTTGTTTTGGAAAAGAGCAATTGTTATGCAAAAGCATAACAGTATCACTGTACCTCTTGTTTTTAAAATATATTAAATGTATCATTTCTAATTTTGTGCCTCAAAAGATAAGTAATTGTTTCTCTACTTTGATTCTAAGTAACAAATGTGAATGAAGGATAAATGGCCTCATGCATTTTATTCTTTGAGAGGAATAATTTAATACATACAATGTAACTCCAGGGATTAATGTACTTTTCACATTAGGACTGCTCTCATATCAGCACTTCCAGTAAATTACAGGAAAATGAGCCAATTTACCAGGAGTGCATTCTAAGTATTCCTTTGAGATTGTTCATGGAGATTTTTCAAATTTATAGTTAAATACTCAAGGTATATCATTACATCTTAATAGCTGAAAACCCATTAACATTCTAGGATAATAGCCTTCTTGTGGCAAACAAAAAGTTCTTCTCATTTGAAAAAAAGAGTACGCAAATACCTATAAAAAAGGAAGGAGAGAAATTAAAATGTAGAAACAGATGTTGTAATAAAATGCCCAAGTTCTTCATAAAAGTTCTGAATCAAAATGTATTCTTATTTTACAATAGCAATCCAGCTAAAAAAATTATTTGAAATTATTTCAGTCCCTGTTATATACCTAACATTTTCAGCACATGTTGTTTCTTTATTATTCTTTTACCAAAAGTGGAAAAGAAATAAAAACTCTAGCAGAGTAGGTATATTTGAAATAATTTTTGCATTTAAAAGTATCAGGAGGTATTTTTCCATCAACTACAAAAATTGCTTGACTTTTCAAGTAAAATTGAGCCTTGTTTTATCATTCCATTTAGCTCCTCCTCATTTCCCTCCTGACTCTACCTGCATGTCTACTACTCTTCCTTCCCTTCTTTCTAGAATCTCATTCCAGCAATCAACTCCACTGAATTTTCATTTTCTACTTCTCCACAGGCTATTCCCTCAACAGAATCTCACCCAGCCTAAAAAAAATAAATAAATAACTGCCTTCCTGCAGCTTTGCGTAATCTGTTTTGATGCTGTTTTCCCAATCAAGGAGGCCACACTCCCTTTGCATCCTTGTCCTATAGCAAGCCCCGCTCAACAAAGTATTCTCTGAAGATGACCAGACACCACTCCTCCTCTTTGCTTTCTGGACTAAGCAATGTGCCATACCTGGAGTGTTCTTGGCTTCCACCTCTCATACTCCCCTACCAAATCCTGTTCTCCCTCCCCACCCTGTTGAGGTACAATCACTTCCCCAAATCCTACACTCCTACCTACCACCCCTTTCCCCAAGAAACTGTGCATGTTAACATATATTTTGACTTTTTTTCCATGTCTAATTTTTATTCTGAAATGTAAACCTCTTCTGAATTAAAGTATAGTTGACATACAATATTGTATTAGTTCCAGGTGTAGAACATAGTGAGATTTAACATTTATATACCTTACAAAGTGATCACCACAAAAAGTCCACTATCCATCTGTCACCATACAAAGTTACTGATATTGATATTACTGTTCCTTATGTTGTACTTTACATCCTCATGACTTATTTACAAGTTTGTACCTCCTAATCCCCTTAGCCTTTCTGCCCGTACCCCCACCATCCAACCCTCTGGCAATTATCAGTTTTTTTGTATCTATGGGTCAGTTTGTCCTGTTTATTCATTTTAGTTTTTTAGATTCCACCCCTAAGTGAAATGATATAGTATTTGTCTTTCTCTGACTTAATTTTACTTAGCGTAATACCCTCTAGGTCTATCCGTGTTGCTGCAAATGGCAAGATCCATTTCTTTTCTGGCTGTGTAACATCCTGGTGCGTTGTGTGCATGTGCACAAACATATCCACTTCTTTATCCATTCATCTAGTGATGAATGCCTGGGTTGCTTCAACAACCTGGCTAGTGTAAATAATGCTGCAGTAAACAGAGGTGCATATAGCTTTTTGAATTGTTCCACTTCTGGGGGCTTATCTGAAGAAAATTTCTGATTCCTTCTTTGTCCCTTATTATATAGCCTTTGTTTTAAAGTCTTTTTGTCTTATATAAGTATTGCTATCCCAGCTTCTCTGGGGGTTTTTTATTTCCATTTACTTGAAATATCTTTTCCATTTATTTATTCCCAGTCTCTGTGTGACTTTCAATCTGGAATCTCATGTAGGCAGTATATGTAGGGGCCTTTAAAAAAAAAAAAAAAAACATTCAATTGCCATTTTTGCAATGAAGCACTTAGTCAACTTCAACTGAAGTAATTATTGATAGGTATGTGCTTATTGTCATTTTAATTGTTTCCATACCACATATATAAGTGGTCAGTCCGCTATCTTTACTATATGTTTGTCTTTACCAGTACATATTTTTTCATCTTATTTCTAGTTTTGGCCTTTTCTACTTAAAAAAAATCCCTTTAACATTTCTTGTAATGCTGGTTTAGTGGTGATGAACTCCTTTAACTATTGCTTGTCTGAGAAAATCTTGATGTTTCCTTCTATTCTTAATGATAACCTTGCTGGGTAGAGTATTCTTGGTTGTAGGTTTTTCTCTTTCATCATGCTGAATATATCATGCCACCCCCTTACAATCTGCAAAGTTTCTGTTGAAAAGTCAGCTGACAGTCTTATGGGAATACCCTTGTGTGGAATACCTAGTTGTTTTTCTCTTGCTGCTTTTAAGATTCTCTCTTTATCTTTAACTTTCAACAACTTAATTATAATGTGTCTTGGTATGGGTCTCTTTGGGTTCATCTTTTTAGGATTCTCTGTGCTTCCTGGACTTGGATGCCTGTTTCCTTTACCAAGTTAGAAAAGTTTCCAGCCATTATTTCCTCAAATAGGTTTTCTGTCCCCCTCTCTCTCTTCTCCTTCTGGGACCCCTATGATTCAAATGTTAGTACACTTGATGTTGTCCCATAGGTCTCTTATGCTATCTTCATTCTTTTTAATTCTTTTTTCTTTTTGATCTTGCAATTGGGTGACTTCCACTATCCTGTTTTCCTGATTGCTGATCTGTCATCAGATTTGCTGTTAATTCCCTAAAGTGATTTTTTCATTTCAATTATTATGTTCTTCAGTTCTGCTACGTCCTTTCTTAGAATTTTTAGGTCTTTATTCAAGTTGCTGAAGTTCTGAGTTTCTTCTTTTGCCTACACAGTTCTTCATGACTGTTACTTTGAACTCTTCATCTAGTAGACAGCTGACCTTAGTTACATGTAGTTCTTTTTCTGGGGTTTTTATCCTGTTTTTCTGTTTGGAACATACTTTTTTCTATCTTCATTTTGCCTGTTTGTTTTTATGTATTGTATTAGGTAGTTAAGCTAAATCTCTTGTTCTTGAAAAAGTGGCCTTATTTCCCCATGGAGCCCTAATTTCAATGCCCCCCTGGTTACCAGAGCCAGGTGGTCTAGAGGGGGGACTAATATAGTCTCCTGTTGTGGTTGGGCCACAACTTCTTTGGACACACTAGCAGTCAAGGCTGCTATCTGGCCTGCTGGCTGTCAGGCGTGGCCACAATTGTTGCAGACTCACTGAAATTCAGGGTAAGGCTTTGATGTGATGGGTTGCAAAGCCCACCCCTGCTGTTGCAGACACACTGCCGTGTGCTGGTGCTGAGTGATGCTGCCCACTGTGTGTGGCAGGGCAGGAAGTGCTTTGGAGGGGTGCTACCCTGGGTAGGCCCTCAGGGAAATGCCAGGGTGGGGCAAACAGTGTTATCAAGGTTAATAGACAGTGTCAGATAACCCAGGTTAAAGGAAGGGGGAAAATGGTACCCACCAGCACCTGTGGTACGAGCAAGTTCCAACATATCCCTGTCCCTCCAGCACACACCCTAAAATTAGTCAATGTATCACTTTCACATATGACCTAGCTGCTCTTCAAACTGCTCCCTCTGTGGCAGAACTTGGCAAGAGGGCAACCTGGGTTTCCTACAGCTCTTTGGCTCTCCCAGATGTAAGCCTTGCTGGTTTTCAAAGACAGACATTATGAGGGTTCCACTTCCTGGTTCAGGTCAACCAGTTTAGGGTTCAGACTCTTCGGTCTCCAGGGATGATCTCCAAGGCTGTGATAACCCTCCCACTTGTGAGTCACTGCATGAGGAGTACGGAATAGGGTAGGTACTGACTAGGCTTAGTCTCTACCCCTCCTACCCTTTTCAATGTGGCTTTTACTTTATATCTGTAGTTGTAGGGAATCTTTCTGCTAGTTAGTCTTCAGGTGGTGTCAGAGATAGTTGTTCTATATGTAGTTGCAGTTTTGGTGTCAATGAGAGAAGCTGAGCTCAGGATCTTCCTATTCTGCCATCTTGAACTTGAAGCCAGGGGCCTTGCTCTTAAATGTCAGTTTAGCTTGTCCATGAAAACTCATTTCCTGCGGCTGGTGCACTGCACCTGCAGAAAACATGCCTCCGCACTGGACCACCTGAGTCACTCACACTTTGACTTTTAAGGGTAGTAGAAATTGAGAGAAATCAGGCATCCAAAGAATAATTTGAGATTACTTCATGGAGAGGCTGGTACTTCCCTTGGTCCTAGAAAAGTCAATAGACAAAAGAAATAAGCCAGGGTATTTTCTTTTCTTCATGAAAGCGACTAAAATTGTCATATAAATAATAATACCCTTCAATAAAGCCATTGACTCTATCTGTGTAATGAAAAACAACAGATGTTAAAAATTTATCCTGCTGGTATTTGAGGCTGCTACCATGTATTATTTCATTGATTAGGCTCTTTAAAAAAAAATGTTTAATAAAAAAATATCCCGAACACATACACACAAAAAAAAGGAAAATCTGAATCAACTGAGATAAGGGTTAACTTAATGGCTGTCTAAACTATCATATTCAAGGAAGCATAGTTTATCATTTTTAACAGTATTGATGTAACCATTCCAACCCTAACAGATTCCTTCATTTACTTCTGAAAATTAACAGAACAAGAACAAAATATATTCTATAGAGCAGTTTTCACCACTTTGTCCCTGATGGCAAAGAGTAAGAGTATCTTTGAGCTCTATCCATCCAAGCCTGTTAACATCATCTTGTTTGTCATCCTAACTGGCAATTCCTTGGTCCTCTTCAGTTGATTCTTGAGTAAACTCCCCATAGATCCAATTCTGAATCTTTTCTTCTTTTAAGTTTCCAATTCCATCTCTCCTGGATCATTCACAGATAATTATTTTATCTCCTACTTAGATGATTTTGACTCTCTGAAGCTCCATCATACCTCAAAGATCACTAGCTCTTCACAACTACTGCCTTCTCCTAATTCAAGCAAACAATAACCCTTTTTAGCAAAGCTAGTCCCCTTCCCCTTGAATCCTAGCTTTTGGGGTAGGAAAGGGCCAAATAAATAGCACTCTTCTGGTCCATCCAAATTCTAAATGTACTGAGAAATGAGAACAGGAGATGGCAAAGGGAGACCAAAACATCACCATTTTTACTGATGAAGGCTAAACTAAAGAATATGGTTTAGCATGGGGGCCAAAGTTGCCTACAAACCAAATCTTCAAATTTGACAGATTTACCCATATGGCCACGGGCAATGCTGGCTCAGGTCAAAGCTCCTGGAAAAACAGCTTTGTAAGACAGGGTCTAGAGAAGTAAAGAAAACAGCTCTCTGTGGTCAGGATTGATGTCCAAAAGCAAAACGGAGGAGTTGAACTGAGCAGAGCACACCCAGTTTCTTCTTCCCAAATTTACCAGAATAAATCACTTCATCTCCCTGAGGGTTATAAGTGACCAGGAATTTTACAGTAATTGAGAAAACAAGAAAAGAAACATCAGAAATGGGAAAGAAGCATTCCCTCCAAGACTACCCACTGCCGATAATTTGGAATCTTTTTTCATTTAACATTTTGTCCCTTTCCATGTCTCCCTCCTAGTCCTTTGAACTACTGCAGGATGCTGTCTTTAAAAACAAACATTGCAGTATCTATATATAAAAGCATTATGTTGTATACCTTACACTAATACAATGTTATATGTCAATTATATTTCAATAAAACTGGAAAAAAAATTTAAGAACTGTATTGAGCCATGTTGCCCATTTTAACTAGTGTTTATTTCACTAAATTTTGGAGCAGAAAAATTCCTTAGGGTTCACTTAGTCCAATTCTCTCTAGTTTTACAAATGAAGACAATGAGACCCAAAGAGGTAAAGCAATTTGCACAAGGTCACCCATTTCTGATGCTTTTCCACTTGCTCATGCTTCTCCTTGGAATTCTCATCTCCAGCTCTCATGGCCATTTCCTTCATAATGCCCAAGTCATAAATCAAATGTCACCTCATAACTCTCTTCCATATCCCATTCTACCTTTTTTAAAATCATATTTAAGTTATATGGACTAGAATCAATTTGTATTGAAATGGCTTTGGGGAAAATAGGAGAATTTTTAAGCAAGCTCCAGAAGGTTTAGAAGAGCACCAGCATCTTTACATGCTTTTCAACCTAAGTTATGTAAGTGTAAGTCTGTTATAACTTATTGATTATACCTATTTTATACTTGCCTTGAATTCATGGATGACTTAAACCTCCCTTTTCTGCCATAACTCTCACTGAAATCAATCAGGGACACAGTCCCAAGTTCAAGGAAGAACTGAACTGTGGTTGCAAGTACGTGTATATGGCCACGTTGAAAGGCCTCTCTCATCAAATAGTAACCATATTTCTAAGCAGTCCATTGACTTCAGCACTTTTTGCTATTATTGTGCTCCAATTTAAAACACCAACCCATCTCACTAAAGCATTTTTCTATTCTCTGTCATAAATCATAACATAAAATCCCCCCTTTATCAAACCAAATGGTTAGTTTCCAGTGGCTAACCATGGTTGCCTTTAAAATGTGCTGTCCACAATGGAACAAAACAGAGAGCCCAGAAATAAACCCAAGTCTCTATGGTCAATTAATATCGGACAAAGAGGGCAGAAGCATAAAATGGAATAAAAATAGCCTCTTCAACAAATGGTGTTGAGAGATCTGGACAGCTACATGCAAAAAAATGAAACTCTATCACCAACCTACACCATACACAAAAATAAATTCAAGGTGGATAAAAGAATTAAATATAAGTTGTAACACCATAAAAGCCCTAGAGGAAAACATTGGCAGGAAAATGTCAGACATTCCACATAGCAAAATCTTCACTGGTATGTCCCCTAAAGCAAGGGACATAAAGTAAAGAATAAACAAATGGGAATACATCAAATTAAAAAGCTTCTGCATGGCTAAAGAAAACAGCATTAAAATGAAAAGAGAACCAACTATATGGAAAACATATTTGCCAATGACACCTTGGACAAGGGTTTAATCTCCAAAATATATAAAGAACTCACACGACTCCACTCCAGGAAGACAAAAAAAAACAAACAAACAATTAAAAAATGGGCAAAGTACCTGAACAGACACTTCTCCAAATAGGACATACAGAGGTCCCAGAGGCATATGAAAAGATGCTCAGCATCACTAGCCATCAGAGAGATGCAAATTAAAACCACAATGAGATACCACCTCACACCAGTCAGAATGGCCATCATAAAATAAACAAAGCAACAAACAACAAGTGTTGGGGAGGATGTGAAGAAATGTGAACCCTAGTGCACTGTTGGCAGGAATGCAGACTAGTGCAGCTACTGTGGAAAACAGTATGGAATTTCATCAGAAAACTAAAAATGGAACTGCCTTTTGATCCAGCAATACCACTGCTGGGATTATATCCTAAGAACCCTGAAACACCAATCCAAACAAACCTATGCACCCCAATGTTCACAGCAGCACAATTTACAAAAGCCAACTGCTGGAAGCAACCTAAGTGTTCATCAGTAAATGAATGGATCAAAAAACTATGGTACATTTACACAATGGAATTCTATGCAGCAGAAAGAAAGGAACTCCTACCCTTTGCAACAGCATGAATAGAACTAGAGAACATTATTTAAGTGAAATAATCCAGGCGGTGAGGGACAAATACCATATGATCTCACCTCTTACTGGAACCTAATCAACAAAAGAAAAAAGCAAGCAAAATATAACCAGAGACACTGAAATTAAGAACAATCTGACAGTAACCAGACGGGAGGTAGGAGGAGATAATGGGGGAGGGAGGGGGGAAGGGTTTTTAGGAACAACTATAAAGGACACATGGACAAAACCAAGGGGGGGTTGGAAGCAGGGGTTGGAAGTGGGGATGGCTGAAGTTGGGGATGAGGGGGGTGTAAATGCAGACAACTGTACTTGAACAACAATAAAATAATTTAAAATAATAATAATAAAATAAAATATGGTGTCTATCTTAAATGCTTAAATGATTGTCTCAGCAACACCATTAAAGGCTTCGAAAGGTTTAACGCACAGTAGTATTTTTCTTAAGAAAGAAGGTGGGGGGAAGAGTATTAAATATTAAACAGAGCAATGGTGTAGCAAAACAACTTTCCTGCCACTTTTAATCGCCCAAACAGAAATGCACACATTCACAAATGTGTGAAATAGCCTCTGCAGAGCCATTCTGGATCTTTCCAAAGAAAATAATCTTATTCTCCTTTCAAGCTATAAAGCTATGTGAATCACTCACAAGGCCCTTAACATATCCTGCCTCATTTTATACTTACCTCCATCTTCCACTGGTCTAGAAACAACTTGGGACTGCTGGTTCATCTTTGTGTTCATGATCATGTTAAGAAAAGTACATAGCACGTAGTAAGTTCCCAATAAATATATGCAGAATTTACATCTTAAGGCATTTGTGATTTCAACATCTAGTTATTTACAAAACAGAGATTCTAGCTTGCATAGATTCCAGTAGAAATTTATTACTTAACAAACATTTGCCTCCAGACAGCTTTGATTTTTTCTTCACAGGACATACTTGGTACCTCTTTATCCCACATGTTTTATTTCAAGCAACTCAGGAGAAAAGGAGATATTTTTGCATATATGCTTATTATACAGTATTGAGCACACTGTGAGTTGTTACAAAATATTTAACTCTATAGATTATACTTGTTCAGATGAAGACAGCTCTCTGCTCTTCCAAGAGTGTTCATTCTTTAGTATACAGTGATTGTTCTTAACGACAGCTAGTCTGGTGCTGAAGTGGAGTGTTTCTGGGCACAGTTCCTCACACTCAGATACAACCAGGGTGGGGCAGAAATAGGTTTACAGTTGTGAATATGTGAAACAGTTATTCTTGTGTTATTACTTTTTATATTGTATATTATTTTCCATAAGAGCAACTGTAAACCTATTTTTGTCCAACCCTGGATAGCCACAGGAGCATAACTAATTACTGTGAAATTTGAGAAAATAATTTCAGAGTTAAAAGAAATCTTAGAAATTCAAATGTATTATTTTGTGTTTAGAAATGTCACACTGACACTATGTAACATTTTTTTCACTCAATGGTTTTGAAATTCAGCCATGTAGATACACATAGATTTAGCATCTTTTAACTGCCATGTAGTGTCCCTATATGAATATTTCACAGTTTATATATTTCCATTATATGCCACTGAGTGGGCTCCGACTCCAGGTGACCCTATTAATGAGTGAGGTACATGGTATCCTGTCCTCAACAGCCCTGCTCAGCTCCTGCAGACCCACTATGGCTTCTTTTATGGAATCAATCTAGTTCATTGGTCTTCTTCTTTTCTGGCTGCCTTCTATTTTTCCCAGCATTATTATTTTTTCCACAGAACATTATCTTCTCACAGATGGAGAGCAGGATGACAGCTATTGGTGGCGGGGAGAGGGTAGGTAGTGGAGAAATTGAGCAAAAAGGAAAAAGGACTCATGGACATGGACAACAGTGTGGTGACTGCTGGGTGGAGGGGTGTATAAGGGGAATAACAGGTAATGGCAAAAATAAAATAAAGATTAAATAAAATACAAAAATCAAAACAAAACAAAAAACACTACCTTCTCATGATGTGCCTGAAGTAGGACAACTGCAGTGTTGCCACTTTTACCTCCAGCAATGTTTGAGGCTTAATTTGTTTTGGGACTTGCTTGTTCATCTTTCTCGCAGTCCAGGGTATCCACAGAGCTCTCCTCCAATACCTTATTTCAAAATAACCTATTTTTTTCCTATAAGCCTTCTTCACTGTTCAACTTTTGCATTTACACATAATAATTTGGAATATAAGAGTCTCTAAAGATACATCTTTCCTCTTAATCATCTTTCCTAATTCTTCCATTGCTTCTTCTGAGTCTCAGTGTTCTTTTCATTTCTGGGTTGCAGTCTCCATTGAAGACTAAGCCAAGGTAAGCAAAATCTTTAACAATTTCCTTACTGATATATAAGTTCTTTTAAATTATTCATTATTACAAACAATGGAGCAATGAACATCCTTGCACATGTCTCCTTGTGCACATGTACATTTCCTAGGTAAAACACACCAAAATTCCATTTTGCCTGGTATTAACATTGACAGACCTGCTTTCTTTTGATTTGCTTTTTCCTCATATATCTTTCCTATCCCTTTATTTTTATTTTTAACTGCTCTGAATTGTTTTGCCTTGGGTGTCTTTTGAAACAACATTTGGCTGCATTTTTTTAAATATAATTATTATTTTTGGTAATTGAAATTCATTTATTTACATTTATCATGATTCTTGCTGTTACAGCTCTGATCTCAGGCAACTTATTTTGTTTTTTCTATCTACCATGATTTTGTTTCTCAGCTTTTACTTTTCTGCTTTGGGTTAATTTTTTTTTCTGAATTCTCTTTTTCCCTCTACTGTTCTGTAAAACATACAATCAATTTATTTATTTAACATACCTACTTAAAATAAATCTCAAGTAGCCTTCTGAACAATATAATACAAAGATCCTAGAAAATTTTATCATCAGTCTTTCCTCTTCCCTACTCTATACCAGCTTCCATATTATTATTGTTAATATCATTTTTAACAACTTTCATCCAACTTAGAAAAAAAAGTCAACACTTAACTTTTATTTGTTCACCAGCATCTTTACTCATGACTAGCTTAGACATTCTATTCCTTCTTTCAGGGTTCAGTTTTGTTCCATTTACTATTGCTACATGACAAATTAACCTAAAACTTTGTGACTTCAAACAGCAACTATTTTATTGTATTCTTGGTTCAGGAATTTGGGTATCACTCAGCTAGGCCATTCTTCTTCCTCTTATAAATTTGACCAAGACATTCAGTGGCACTCAACTAGAGGATGGGCTTTTCTGATGACCAGAGTAACTACACAAAGCCTCTTCAACATGGAAGTCTCAGAAAAGATGAACACCTTATATGGCAGCTGGCAGCCACCAGAGCAAGTGTCCCAAAGGACCATTTGAAAGCTGAACAGAGACCTTTCTGATCTAGCCTCAAAAGTCAGTGTGGTATCCCTTTCTCCACATTCTATTGATTTCCAAAGAGGCATATGACAAGCCAGATGACAGGAGAGGTATGCAACTCCATCTCTTGATGAAGGACTAGCTAGGTCACACTGGAGAAGAGCACATATAGTATAGTTTTTAAATTAATATTATCCTTTGCTTTACATAAAGGAGATTACCACTTCTAGTAATCATGTAATAGCTTACTAACAGACAACCCTCCCACTGACAGCACTTATAAACTCTAGACAACAATAAAAAAACCTGAAGGCACAAGACAGTGTGCAAGAAGCTATAGAAACTATAGGGAGTTGATAGTTGGGAGAAGGGAACGGAACTGAACTTCATGTTTTATTGTTTCTCATCTGAGGGTAGCCCCAACTGATGGTATGCCAAGCAGCTAAAATTAAGAGTGAACTTGTGGTCTTACTAGCTGAAGAATCAGGAAACAGAGTTCAGGACTGACTTGGTTGGAAAGTAAAGAAGAAAAACTCCAGAGAAGTCAGAAAAACTCCATATTCTGCATATAAACTGCCCAATTTTCTAGCTATGGGACAGACCAAACAGTCCATTCATGGCTAAATGAACAAACTAAACCGGCACAGCTGCTGTTGCTCACTGCAGGGAAAGTGAAGTTAGAAGTTTAAGGTCAGCCAAGGTAACCTGCCTGCTAATACAAAACATTAATGCTCTTCAGAGGAACATAAGAAATCCAGACTTTCTATAAAGTATCAACCACAATGTCCAAGATAAAATCCAAAATTACTAGACGTTAAAAAACAATAAATGTGACTATACCCAAAGAAAAAGCAATAAATGGAAACTGAGTTGGGTGGATCCAAATATTTGAATTAGCAGATACGACTTAAGGCAGCTATTAGCAATATAGTTAAGGACATAAATACTCTAATATAAATGAACTAAAAAGAAAACTCAGTAAAAAAATAGAAATCACTATTTTAAAAAGTGAAGTCTAGAACTTAACAGTATAATATCTAAAATTTAAGATTCACTGAATGGGGTTTAATAGGAAATTAGAGATTACAGAAGAAAGAGTAAGTGAACTTGAAAATATCTATAGAGAAATTATAAAATCCGAAGACTAGAGAGGAAAAAATGTTGAAAAGAATGAACAGGACTTCTGGCCAAGATGGAGGCATATGTAGATACACTTTGCCTCCTTGCACAACCAAAAGGACAACAACACATTTAAAAACAAAAAATAACTAGAACTGTCAGAAAATCAGACTATATGGACTGTATAAAAGTCTGACAACTGAGGAGTTAAAGAAGAAACATTCATCCAGACCAGTAGGAGAGGCAGAGATGGGCAGCCCGGATGGAGAGGACTCACGGGCAATGAGGTGGCTGGAGGACTGGGGCAGGTGAGGTGGTGGCTGATGGACCACGGCAGGTGAGGTGGTGGCTGGCAGATGAAGTGAAGAAGTGGCTGGAGGAGTGGGCAGTCCCACATTTGCATGCGGATAAACCAGGAAAACAACTGGGAATCAAGACAGACCCTGCAACCCAGGGTTCCAGCGAAGGGAAATAAAGCCTCAAAACCTCTGACTTAAAACACCTATGGGGGTTTCAGCAGCGAGAGAAACTCCTAGACCCACAGGAGAGTTCACTGGAGATACCCACAGGGTCCTAGAATGTACACAAAACCATCCACCTGGGAATCAGCACCAGAAGGAACCAATTTGCTTGTGGGTAGTGAAGGAAGTGACTGAAAGCCTGCCAAGAGCTGAGCAAGTGGCATTGTTCCCACTCAGACTCCTGGCCCACACAGAGTACCACAACGCAGGAACGTGGGTTACCCCATCCAGGCAAATACCTAAGGCTCCACTACTTACTGCATAGCAGGCACACTGAGACAAAGAAATATGGTCCAAATGAAAGAACATATCAAAGCTCCAGAGAAAATACAACTAAGCGATGAAGAGACAGCCAACCTATCAGGTGCGCAGTTCAAAACTGGTAACTGGGATGCTCACAGAATTGGTTGAGTACGGTCACAAAATAGAGGGAAAAGTGAAAGCTATGAAAAGTGAAATAAAGAAAAATGTACAGGGAACCAACAGTGACAGGAGGGGACAGAGACTCAAATCAACAGCTTGGACCAGAGGAAGAAATAAATATTCAACCATAACAAAATGAAGAAACAAGAATTCAAAAAAAAAGAAGAGAGAGACTGACAAACCTCCAGGACAACTTTAAACATTCCACCATCTCAATCAAAGGGGTGCCAGAATGAGAAAGGGAAGAGCAAGAAATGGAAAATTATTTGAAAAAATAATGAAGGAGAACTTCCCCAACCTGGCAAAGGAAATAGACTTCCAGAAAGTCCAGGAAGCTCAGAGAGTCCTAAAGAAGTTGGACCCAATGAAGCACACACCAAGGCACATCATCATTACATTACCCAAGAGTCAAGATAAAGACAGAATCTTAAAAGCAGCAAGAGGAAAGGAGACAGTTACCTACAAAGGAGTTCCCACAAGGCGGTCAGCTGATTTCTCAAAAGAAACCTTACAGGCAAGAAGGAGCTGAAAAAAGTATTCAATGTCATGAAAGGCAAGGACCTACATTCAAAATTACTCTACCCAGCAAAGCTATTATTTAGATAGAAGGGCAGATAAAGGAGTCCATCATCACCAAGACATTATTACATGAAATATTAAAGAGACTTATCTAAGAAAAAGGTGATCAAAAATACTAACGGTAAAATGACAACAAACTCACAACTATCAACAACTGAACAAAGGAAGGAAAGAAGGGAGGGAGGGAGGGAGGGAGGGAGGGAGGGAAAGGAAACAACTAGAACAGGAACAGATGCACAAAAATAGAGATCACATGGAGGGTTATCAGTGGGGACAAGGAGAATGGGGGAAAAGGTACAGGGATAGGAAGCATAAATGGTAGGTACAAAATACACAGGGGGAGTTTAAGAATAGTATGGGAAATGAAGAAGCCGAAGAACTTAAATGTATGACCCATGGAGAGGAACTAAGGTAGGGGAATGATGGTGGGAGGAGGTACAGGGCAGTGAGGAATAAAGGGGAGAAAAAAATGGGACAACTGTAATTACATAATCAATAAAATATATTTAAAAATAAAAAGAAAAGAATGAAGAGAGGGCTGTCTTTCAAGGTGTAGGTAGTAATGCATCACCTCCTTGTGCAACCACAAAAAGAATTACAACTAAATCTCAAAACAAGTAACAAGCAGACTGTCAGAAAATTGAACTGTATGAAGTCTGACAAGCAAGGATTAAAAGAAGCCACAATCATCCGACAAGTGGAAGCGATGGAGACACCGTGTGGTGCAGAGAGGTGGCAGTGGCAGCAGAAAAGGCATGGGGCAGTTCCACATTCACATGTGCTGAATAAAAATTGGGAGGGATACCTTAGGAGCTGGCAGTCCCAGCCCCAGGCCAGATCATACAGTCCAGGATTCCAGTGCTGGGAAGATAAACCCCCATAACTTCTAGCTGTAAAAACCAGTGGGAGTTCGAGCAGTGGAGGAAACTTCCAGATTTTCAGGAAATATCATTTAAAGAGACTCAAGGCTCTTAAAACCTACGCAAACCCACCTACTTTGGGACTCAACACTAGGGCAACAGCTGGAAGGGTACTAGTCACATACAGGAAGTGGGTGAAGTGACTGGAATGGGGCAAGTGCCAGGCAAACCCCCAGAATCCAAGAAGTGGCACAGTCCCTTTTCCAAGCCCTCCCCTCTCATGAAGCCACAAAGTGGTAAAGCCAGTTGCCCCGCCCTTGTGATTACTTAAGGCTCTGCCCCACACAATTTACAGGTGCCTTTTACAGGGAGTCAAAGCAGCTCTACCTAATACACAGAAACAAACACAGGGAGGCTGCCAAATTGAGGAGATGAGGAAATATGGCCCAAATGAAAGAACAGAACGAAACCCCAGAAAAAGAATTAAATGAAATGGAATAGCCAACCTATCAGATGCAGAGTTCAAAACACTGGTGATCAGGATGCTCAAAAAACTCACTGAGGACTTCTGGCCAAGATGGATGTGTAAGTACACACACTGTGCCTCCTTGCACAGCCAAAATAAGAACAACAAAAATTTCGAAACAAAATGACAACCAGTACTGACAACAAACTGAACTGTATGGAAGCCCAACAATCAAGGAGTTAAAGTAGACACATTCATCCAGACCAGTAGGAGAGGTGGAGTTGGGTGGCTGGGTGGAGAGGGTCGCAGCAAAAAAAGCAGAGGCTGGCAGACCCCAGGCGCGCAAGACAGCAGCAGGTGGACCCAGCGAGGCAGCAGATTGTGGAGGGGCACCAGCACGCAAGGCGTCTGGCGGACCAAGCAGTCCTACATTTGCATGCAGATAAACCAGGCAAAACTGAGGAGTGACACAGACTGTGCAACCCAGGGTCCCAGTCCAGGGAAATAAAGCCTCAAAACACCAACTGAAAACACCTGTGGGGGTTGAGATTCCGGGAGAGACTCTCAGCCTCACAGTAGAGTTCGCTGAAGAGACCTACAGGGTCCTAGAACCAACCCACACAAGAATCAGCACCAGAAGGGCCCAGTTTCCTTGAGGAAAGTAGGGGAAGGGACTGAAATCCAGCAGAGAGCAGAGCAAGTGCCACTGTTCCCTCTCGGACCCCTCCCCCACAAACAGCATCACAACCCTACAACATGGGTTACCCCACCCAGGTGAACACCTAAGGCTCCACCCCTTACTACATAACAGGCAAGTCAAGACAAAAGAAATGGTCCAAACGAAAGAACAGATCAAAGCTTCAGAACAAATACAACTAAATGACAAAGATAGCCATCCTATCAGATGCACAGTTCAAAGCACTGGTGATCAGGATGCTCACAGAATTGGTTGAATTGGTCGCAAATTAGATGAACAAGTGAAGGCTATGCTAAGTGAAATAAAGGAAAATATACAGGGAACCAACAGAGACGGGAAAGAAACCGGGACTCAAATCAATGGTGTGGACCAGAAGGAAGAAAGAAACCACCAAACAGAAAAGAAGGAAGAAACAAGAATTCAAAAAAATGAGGACAGGCTTAGGAACCTCCAGGACATCTTTAAACGCTGCAATATCCAAATTATAGGGATACCAGAAGGAGAAGAGGAAGAGCAAGGAATTGAAAACTTATTTGAACAAATAATGAAGGAGAATTTCCCAAATCTGGCAAAGGAAAGAAACTTCCAGGAAGTCCAGGAGCTCAGAGAGTTCCAAAGAAGTTGGACCCAAGAAGGAACACACCAAGGCACATCATAATTACATTACTCAAGATTAAAATGAAGGTGAGAATTCTAGAAGCAGCAAGAGTAAAGGAGACAGTTACCTACAAAGGAGTTCCCATCAGACTGTCAGCTGATTTCTCAAAAGAGACCTTACAGGCAAGAAGAGGCTGGAAAGAAGTATTCCAAGTCATGAGAGGCAAGGACCTATATCCAAGATTGCTCTATCCAGCAAAGCTTCCATTTAGAATGGAAGGGCAGAGAAAGTGCTTCTCAGATAAGGTCAGCTTCAAGAAGTTCATCATCACCAAGCCCTTACATGAAATGTTAAAGAGACTTGTCTAAGAAAAAGATAAAAAACATGTACAGTAAAATTATTTACTGTTTTACTCACAATTATTAACAACCACACCTAAAACAAAAACAAAAACAAACTAAGCAAACAACTAGAACAGGAAGAGAACCACAGAAATGGAGATCACATGGAGGGTTAGCAACAGGGGAGTGGGAGGGGGAGAGAGGGGGAAAGGGTACAGAGAATAAGTAGCATAGACGGTAGGCAGAAAATCGACAGGGGGAGGGAAAGAATAGTATGGGAAATGTAGAAGCTAAAGAACTTATAAGTATGACACATGGACATGAACTAAAGGTGGGGAATGTGGGTGGGAGAGGTTGTGCAGGGTGGAGGGGAGTGAAGCGGGGGAATGGGACAACTGTAATAGCATAACCAATAAAATATATTAAAAAAAAGAAGAAAAATCATTGAGTATGGCAACAACATAAAGGAAGAAATGCAGGTTACATTAAATGAAATTTTAAAAAAATTTACAGGGGATCAACAGTGAAGGAGGAAGCCAGAATTCAAATCAGTGATTTGGAACATAAGGAAGGAATATACATTCAACCAGAACAAAAGAATTTTTTTTTTTGTTCAAAAAACAAGGATAGTATAAGAAGACTCCAAGACATCTCCAAATGTGCCCACATTTGAATCATAGGGCTGTCAAAAGGAGAAAAGGAAGAGCAAAATGTTTAAAACTTATTTGAAAAAATAATGAAAGAAAACTTCCCTAATTCAGTAAAGGAAATAGACATGCAAATCGAGAAAGCACAGAGAGTCCCAAACAAGTTGGACCCAAAGATGACTACAATAAGAAACATCATAATCAAAATGCTGAAGGTTAAGAAAAAGAGAGAATTTTAAAAGCAGCAAGAGAATAGAAGTGAGTTACCTACAGGGGAGTTCCTATCCAACAGTCAGCTGATTTCTCAAAAGAAACTTTGCAGGCAAGAAGGGACTAGCAAGAAATATTCAAAGTGATGAAAAGCAAAGACCTACAACCAATATTACTCTATCCAGCAAAGCTATATTTTAGAACTGAAGGTAAAGTGCTTCCCCAAACAAGGTAAAGCTAAAGGAGTTCATCACCAAGCCATTATTTCATGAAATGTTACAGGCACTTATTTAAGAAAAAGAAGATCAAAACTATGAACATTAACAAGGCAACAAATTCACAACTGTGAACAGTTGTTAAAGAAAAAAACGCAAAATAAGCAAACAACTAGAACAGGAACAGAATCATAGGTGTGGAGATCACTTGGAGGGTTATCAGCTGGGAGGGGGAAGGGGGAGATTGAGGGAAAAGGTGCAGGGATTAAGAAGCACAATTTGTAGGTACAAAATAGGGGGATGTTAAGAATCATATAGCAAATGGAGAAGCCAAAGAACTTACATGCAGGACCCATGGACATGAACTTAGGGTAGGGGGGATTGCTGGGGGAAGGTGAGTACTGGGCAGAGGAGGGCAAAGGGGGGAAAGTTGGGACAACTGTAATAACACAATCAATAAAATATACTTTTAAAAAGAATGAACAGAGCACAGGTACTTTGGGGTCAAAATCAAAAGGTTTAACACATGCAATTGCAGTCTAGGAAGGACAGGTGAAAGAGAATCCCATGCAAAACACACTTTAAAAAATGATGAACAGTATGAACAACCAGCATTCAGACTGTGGTTTCCAAATACCATTTCCTAGTAAAAGAAACCCAGCCTCTTTGGAGAAAGGGCAGAATCTAGGGCTGGGACAGATAAAATATAAGATGAGCCTGTAGCATCAGATAGGTCTCCAAAGTAAGAAAGTTAAAAAAATAAAAGAAGTTATTAAAAAATGACTAGGGGGCATCTCAAAAGGACACATAAACTAACCTAAAAGAGCTTTCAATGACCAGAACAATCTAAGCAAGAGAATAAATAATGATAGTATTGGATTAGAGCCCAAAGAATAAAATAATACCATGACTCTATTCTAATATAAACAAATGATTGCATAAATAAAGTAAATGGGGTGGGTGTATATTTTTCTTACAGAAGAATTCCAAATAATAGATACAAATACTACCTCTTCCAAGAGGTAGGGCTGACTTTTCCTTTCCTTAATTATAACCTGTATGTAGTGACTTACTTCAAAGAACAAAGAATGAAAAAGGGAAAAATATTAAGTTTACAGTAGAGAAACCTGGCAGACACAATTTTAACCACATTGTTAGGTTAATATCACAAGTGGTATGTCATACTGAAATCATTATTCCCTGATACGCTTCTATGAGAAGGGTACCTTACCACCATAGTCTTCGTCCCAAAATCCTTAACCTCAGTCTAAGCATATAAAAAAAAAAAAAAAAAAACCACAGACAAATACATATCAAGGGTCAGTCTAAAAATACCTGACCAGTACCTTTCAAAAGTCCCATGGCCATAAAAAAGAAGTAAAATCTGAAAAATTTTCGAAGACTGGTGGAGACACAGGCGTATCGGGATAAAATGTAAAGTGGTATCCTAGATTGGATCCTAAACCAGGAAAAAAAAGGTGCATTAATGAACACCTGTAGTTAATGGCACTGCACCAATGTTACCTTTATAGATTAACATGTATAGATTAAATACGCCATGACACATAAGACATCAAGAGTAGGGCAATCTGAGTGATGAGTATATGGGGACTCTACAATAGACTGGCAACTGTTTTGGTGAATCTAAAAGTATTCCAGAGAAATGATTTATTTTCCAAATAGTTAAAATTTTCCAAATTTGGTGAGAGATATAAGTCTTTTCAAAGAATCTTCCCTGACAGGTGGCTCAGTTGGTTGGAGCAACATCCTGTACACCAAATGGTTGCAGGTTCGATCCCAAGGTGGGGCATGTACAAGGGGCAACCAATCAAAGTTTCTCTCTCACATCGATGTCTGTCTCTCTGTCTCTCTCTTTTTCTTTCTCTCTCCCCCTTTCTCTCTAAAATCAAAAAAGACTCAAGAATCTGAACAAACCCAAGCAGGATAAATGCAAAGGACACTATATCTATGTACAGCATAGTCTAAAAAAATTAATCTGCTGGAACACAAAAATAATGAAAAAATATTGAAAGCAGACAGAACAAAATGACATTACATGCAGGGTAACAGTGACAATGACAGTAGGCTTCTCCTCAGAATGACATGGCTACTCATCTAAACAATGGAAGCCCAAAAAATACCAGAATGAAATCTTTTAAGTTCTGAATGAATTACAGGAACACATCTGCCTCAAATATATTAGTCCTAAAATCTTACTTATTTTATTAATTTGCTAGGAAGTCCTTATTTTTCTACTTAACAAAATGGCAGGCCATTTGTGTTTAATTTATCCAAAATTCTGAATGAGTAGAGGCTGAACAATTTCTACTTTATTAAAAATTAGCATCTCTTATTTATTTGTTCATCTATTTTTTCTTTGTATTTCAAAACAAATACTGTCTAAAAGACTAATTCTCCCTCCAAAATATCAACCTCTTTCCTTCTTTAGTAGAAATTCTCATGAATACTGAACAAAATGAAATAGCATGGAACTAGTTTCCTACTCAAAAGTTTGAGCAGCTATTAAACTGTCCGGTCCCCTCAGAAGTTTTCTTTCAGCTCCTCATATTCATAACTCCCCAATTTCACAGAATTCGTTCACGGGTGCCCTTAAACAGTTAATAAACTTTTAAAGTTGAAGTCATTTTTAAACAATCAGAAGATCACTATGATCCCTGGTACAATTTTAATCTTTGAGTTTAGGATATACCAATATGCCTTTAGTTATTTTATTTGGTTTCTAACATTTTAACTTCAAGTTTTCCCCTTTGTTCACTCCCTTTTATTTTTCTTATACTTCACACAAAAAATAGTGTTAAAACATTAGCTATACATTTCAACTGAACAAGTACCAGGAAATACAGATTTTAAAACCCCTCTGAAACCATAACTCTAAAAAGCCACGCCCCCCCAATAAATATATGCTACAATAGGGTCTTTCATTGCAAAACATATCTGTAAGGCAGTGTCATTCATCACTGAGTAAATAATGCAAGATAACATAATGAAAAGGGGATTTTGCTTTATTCCCTTAACTATAAATAAAAATATGTAACACTTTGCAGGATTACCACATATGGTATGATAGTAACTTAAGTGCCAATGTTTAAGCCAAACTGTAAGTAAGATAAACTGTGCTCTCTGGTCTCAAGTTTTAAATAGTTTCTCTTTTCTTTAAATTTACTGCTTTCATGAAGCACATATGAGTGATGGCATACAATTTGTGATTATGTAATGAAAGACCCAATTGTGATGTGTATTTTATGCCCCTCTCCACCAAAACCCTCAACAACTGAAGTTAATGTTGCTGTGGGAATTATAAAAAGAGCTTGTCATGAAGACCAACGCAGTGAAGCCAAGTCACAATCAGAGTCAAAGACTTTTTCCAGGATAAAGAAAGCAAATCACTGTCAGATGTGGCTTGATTTATATATTCTATGCAGTCAAGGGGGTTGGGAAAGCGTGGTCTAAATGCGAAGACTGAAAACAAAAACTGATTTTACACACATCAGTATCACATAGTCATACACTGAATTATGCTTCAACATGATGTGATAGGATGGAGGGCAGCTTCCCTGATGGCTGCCTCTGTTTATGTTGGCTATCCTGATCATACCTTAGCATCCAGATGCCATTCCTCTTTGGTGCCTAATGTGTTTATGCTCACATTATCAGCAGGCATTGGGTTGCAAAGATCAGAATGGAAGTGATTTCACTCCATTTTCAAAGAGAAAAGAATTCATCCCTTTGATTGCTACTTGCTTGCAAAGTAGAGCTTGCTTCAGTTTTCAAGAGTGCCACTTAAATTACAGCAGTGATTGCAAAAGGATTCCTGGGAGACCTATTACAGTTGCAGAGAAAAAGATTTCACTCTTCTATTCCTTTTGCAAGAAGTCCTACTTGCCCATGGAGGCTGACCAGTGAAAGCACAGGAAAGGTTATTTACCTGCTGAACTTCAACATCTGATTCCTTCTTATGAGACATGTTGTAATAAACACTGATTTGTTTTCTGGCACTACTAACAGTCAAAGATTTCATGTGAGATGTCTAAAATTTAAAAGCAGAAAGTAACCTTTCTATGTCAAAACTGTTAAAGACATGCCAGTGGAACACAGCAAAGAACTAATCAATCATACCACAGCCTGTTGTGGGTATACCTCTCCTATCAAGTTCAACTTTATCCTTCCCTTGGCCTTTGTTATCTTGCTTAAGGCACAAGACTTTGCATACATTGACAGCCCTCTGTTTTCTAGGACAAATAACTTGATCTGTCAGTGTTTTTAAAAGTACATTTATGAAAAACTTAAACCTAGCAAAAAGTTGTGAAAACATCTATTAAAAATAATCTATTTAGAATAATTCATACTTATGAGTGTTTACTATATAGCTGACACTCTCCTAATCTCTTGCAATCCTTTTTATTCTTACTATCGTTTTTACAAATGAGGAAATGATGCTCTAAGAAGCTAAGTGCACAAGGTTACTAAGATTTGAAATTAAGAGCTGGACTACAGAGTGTTCCTAACCTCTATGTCCAGGGCCTCTTCTGCATGGCAATCCTACAGAGTAACCACGATGTGCTACCTTGTATCAATGTCATTTAGGAAATCAAACAGAGGCCCATTACAGACAACAACAGCAAAGGTGAGGGGAAACCTGAGGGCTGGGTTCAAGACTGTGAAGGAAGAATAATTAGGTCAGAAAAGAGAGAGGTGGGCACAAACAATAGACACTGCATCTCTGCCTGCCTTTTTTCAATTCTAATACCTAAAGAAGAGAGAGCTGAATGCATATGAGACATGAGTAACAGATTACTTTTACAGGTAGGAGTTTTGAGGCACATTGTAAATTTTACAATTCTTTTCTTACTTTTGATGAATAATGATTGTGTTTTTAGGTTTAATTAAATAATTTTATCTTAAATACATTTTGTACCATATTTTTATTCTTCTTTTAACCACACCTGAAGATTAAGTAACTCCACTCCATTCCTCCTCCATTACTTGGTTACTCAGTACTCATACTTACTAAGCATTGACTAGAGTAAGAAGTTGAATTTCCTAGATTGGATCCATGGTCACAGTTTGGTGCCATTTGCCAATGCTCTCACTAGGGCTTCTGAGACCTTGCTCACTTTGACCACACCTACCCCTCAATGCTGGACCTCAGAAATGCCCACTTTGTGTTTTCCCCTGTTCAAATCTGCTGAGGTTTGCAAATTCCCATCCATTCTCCCATCTGACCACCCTCAGTTTGCTACTACCAGTAATTACCTGGGTTATTGCACCATTCCTCTTCCTTCAATCAGCTCCCATTCTCACCCCCATTCACTCCATGGCCTCTATTCTCCACTCCTGCCCCTGGCCATGACACACTGCCACCTCCTTCTTCCTTCCCACCTCCATTCCCCTCCCGTCAACTGATAGGGGCCTTTGGACTCGCTCCTTTCTTCCTACTGAAAACAAAAAACCAAAAACACAATAACAACAATATGTGTTGACCCAATAAATACCATTCTAGTCTTTGCCTTTGTTTTGCCATCAAACTTTTCCAACTGAGAGTTTATGCTCATACGTTCCTTGCAACTTGAAATCTGGCATCTGACCACACCACTATGCTAAAAGTTTACTTTTAAACATTCACAATGACTTACTTATTGCCAAATCTAGCTTGACATCAGTCCTTATTTTCCTTAACTCTCTATGGCTTCTGATACTATCAACCACCTCCTAGCACTTCTGAGGATTCCTGGGACGCTGTACTATCTACATCCCCTCTTACAACTCTGCCCCCATTACACTGGGTGTGCCTCAACTCTCAGCCCTGGGTCCTCATTACATTTGGAGTCTCATACTTCAAGTTCTGAATTCATTATTCTAGGGAAAGTACTCAACTCCTTATCAACAGATCTTTTAAGTCCCTGTCATCTATCTCCAAAGCAATTCTTCCCAAACTACCTGTGGTAAAGGGCTAATTATTCTTCCTCTACCTGTTACAGGTCAACACTTTTGCAAACTACAACAAAACACACAAAAGAAAAAGAAATATAACATTTAAAATACAAGCTCCAACTTTTTAGATTTAAAATAATCAGAAAAGACCATAGCATAGGAAAAAGAAAAATAATTACTATAAAAGCTTATAAGTGATTACTCTATTTCCCTACTTATCTCCTTGAAGACCAACTACAGTTTGTGGACAGGCATGGTTCTAAAGGCCAGCAGGATATCCGCTGGTCTCCTACCGTTCCCTAACACACACCAACTTCTGCAATGGCAGCATCACCTTCCACTGGATCCAAAAGTTTTCCCTCATCTTGACTCCTCTTTCCTTTTAACTCTATGCAATCAACTACCAACATTTAAATACTGTTCCTTCAAAAAAAATTTTCTAGACAACTCTTCTCACTATTGACTGCAACAACCCTGATCCAGAAACTAAAACCAGCTACTTGAACTATTATACTACAATCTTCTAAATAAGTCTCCCTCTGTGGTGAGCAGTCTTTAGTGCTATTTATGTAGAAGGTCATGCACCATTTAATGACAAGGATACGTTCTGAGAAATGCTTTGTTAGGTGATTTCTCCACTGTGTGAACACCACAGAGTACACTTACAAACCTAGAGGGCATAGCCTACTGCACACCCCTAGGCTGTATGGTACACAGCCTATTGCCTCTAGTCTATGAAACTGTATAGCATGAATATTGTAGGTGAGTGTCATATTGTAACACAATAGTGTTTGCATATCTAAACATATAAATAGTACAGTTAAAATATGGTGTAAAAGGTTAAAAGAAATAAGGTACACCAGTATGCATAGAGCACTTACCAGGAATGGAGCTTGCAGTGCTTAAAGTTGTGCTGGGTGAGTCAGAGAGCCAGTGGTGAGCAACCGTGAAGGCCTAGGACATAACTGCACACTGCTGTAGGCTTGATAAATACTATACATGTAGGCTACATTAAGTTTATAAAACACAAGATTAAATCAAGCATGAGAGAAAAATGATACAACCAAGAGATGGGTAAGCACAAGGTATATGAGGCTGCTGCCCACAAAACATGGTATACTGTGTTTTACAGGTATAGCAAACTTCTTTCTATAAGTAGAAAGAGCTAAAACAACAATAAAAGTATAGTAAAGACTTCAACCAGGAAGAAAGTTGTTTATTAGCATTATCGAGTATTATGTACTATACATAATTCTACGTGCTGTACTTTTATACAACCAGCAGTGTGGCAAGTTTGTTTACACCAGCGTCACCGCACACATGTGAGTAATATCTTGTGCTATGGCATTAGGATGGCTATAGCGAAAGGATGGCCACAACATCAAGTGATAGGAATTTTCACCTCCATTATAATCTTATGGGACCACAGTCATATATGCAGTCCATCACTGACTAAAATGTCATTATGTGGCACAAGGATTAACCTGAGGCAAGATGATGAAAGACAGACCACATATACAACAGGGTTGTCCCATAACATTATGTAATTTCAGTTCTTTGTCTCCAGCCCTTCTGCTTAAACACAGAAGGACTGCAATTTCTGGAACCCTTGTAATTGGTAACTGCCTTACAAATAGTTCTAGCCAATGAACTATAAATGGGGAGTGCGAGTATCTCCAGTATTTAAGAGTGTTGCCTAATATTTAATTGCTGGTACATGACTCCACTCCAGAGTGCTCTTTTCCCTCTCTTCAGACAAACAGAATATGAGATGTTGGCTATTCTATCAGCCTGGGTCTCTGAATGACAATGATAAGCAGAGCACCCAGTTGAGCTGTGACAAACATGCAGCATGAACAAGAAACACACCTTTATTATTTTTTTAAATCACAACGACTTTAGAATTATTACTACTGCTAACTTAATGTACCCTGATTTACAGACTTTGTACCAAACTCTCCACTCTCCAAAGCCATACCATCAAGACTGATTCCTGGGCACTAATTTAATGTCACGCCCCTGTTAAATAAAAGCTTCAGATGAATTTCTATAACAAAGAAAAAATGTAAACTCCTTAGCATTCAAAGGTCTCACCAACCTATTTTTTCAACCTTATCCTACCAGAGCAACCTCCTGTCACCTGACATTGACAGCCTCATAACCAGCCACCTTTCCTTCCTTCCCCTGTCCCAACAAAGGAGCATTTCCCATATCTCTTCTCTTTAAAGATCAATTCTATTTTCATTCAACTTTCTTCCACAACCCTAATAACAACACTTACTGAATACTTACTAAATCCTATGTTTTATCTAAGAACTTTTGATGTATTAACCCATTTTAGTTCTCACAATAACTCTATGAGGTGGGTACTATTATTATTAACCTACTTTACAGGTGAGGAAACTAAAACACAGGGATTAAATAACTTACCCAAGGTTCCATGGCTAACAAATGAAGCCCGATGAACCCAGCAGTACGACTCCAAAGACTGTCCTCTTCACCACTACCCTCTGTTGTTTCTAGGTGCTTTGCTCTCCCCTCACTGAACTTGCACTACATTGTGCAGATCCTTCCAGCCTGTGATAATCTTGTGTCCTGCAAGACTACTCACTATTTCCTGTGTGCAGGCTTAAGCTACTAAAATAGACTGTAATCTCCTGGAGTGCAGAGAGACACTTTACCATTCTTTGTATCATTCAATAAGAAAATGCCAATTAAAAAAATCACTTCTGTGATAAGCACAGGTCCACTGGAAAGGGTATGTATTAATCATGTATTTTCTGTATTTTCTGATGCGTTGATATCACGGGGCTTTGCTGACCCTGGAGACATAATCCCTTCCAGGACTAGCTAACATGCCAACCAACCAATTCAGGGTTCATAGCCCCAACCAGATCCTTTATCTAACTTTTACACACCAAGCCAATATTCCTCTACACTAAATCACTCCAGCGCATGACACCAGCAACTACAAACTACCCCTATTGCCAAGTCCTCCAAAATTATTCAAACTAGCCAATCCTAAGACTGCTGCTACCCGGCCTTGCTTTGCCTTTGCCCTGAAACCACAGTAAAGGCTCATGCTCATGCTTTCCCCTCACACCTCCTGCCTCCTGACTGATATTGGTGCTTCCCTGTGGGGCATGATCCCTCCTCTTGGGAACTGTAAATAATAAACTCTTCTTTCAGAAGCATTGTCTCCATGTCTGTCACCTTATCATACCTAAATAAGACAAATCTCAGATACATTTTAAAAGAGTAGCATTCTATCTAGAGGTCCTTGGAAATGTAAACCACATACATGAGACCAGGAAGAATGGTTATGGATCTGCTCTTTCTTGATTTCATCAATCTCCACAGGTCCTGGAAGGAACCATTTTCAGGAGGGACAGAGGAGATAGAGGAACAGTCTATAGAATAGAATAGGATTGGTGAGCTTTGTGCTCAGCATAAGGAAGAGAGAAGCCCATCTTGTCTTCCAGTCACAGCTTTAGCACTTATTATCTCAGCGCTGAGTTGGTAACTATAATTGTAAAGACTTCAAATTTTTAAATAACCTGACATTGTTAGTCCTTTTCTATTTTTTCCCATAAGGATTAGCAGTCAAATTCCTAACTCCAAAAGGGTTTTAAAATAAACATAGGGGCAATAACGAAAGGTGAAAGCTAAGTGTAGCCAGTCTCAGGAAAAACAAAACTACAGGAGAGTAGGTGGAGGCAGTTCTGAGAGAAAAGGAAACCAGGATGAACCCCTCTAACCAGTCACCAGGATATGACCTGGATTTGAGAAGCAGCTCTAGTAAAGAAACACAAATTGTTTTCTCAAACTCTTTCCTGGACAAAGCTAATCAGGATGAATACGTGCTTTATAGACACCTGTTGAATGTATACCTTAATCACAAGAAATTGAATATAGTTTTAGTATACTCATGGGGATTTAGATATAGTCCACTGTCATCCATCAATTTAGAATCTTTTTTCTTGTCCTTTTCTGTATCTCTCTTGAGACAAATATACCACTTTTCTCACACAACATAAGGTGGTGCGATTTTACAAAGTGCTCTGATGTTCCAGTGTTCCTATGAAATAAGTGCACATTCAGCCACATTCCACTGAAAAAAATGCCAGAGAATGCCCATCTCATAAACACTTCGCATTTCAGAGATTCAAGGAACAAGATACAGAACAGAACTAGACTATGGAAGGCCAGGAGAATCTCATCACCCAAAACTCCCCTAGAATATGTTGATCCCAAGCAAGCAATAGGAATCTAGAATGCCTTAGAGAGGCATGTAGACCACATTCCTTCCCCTTCGGGGATCCAGTCAATTCAGAAATCTTTGAGGAGGCAGGAAAATGACCTTGATAAACTAGTATTAACAATGAGCAACTGTATATAACATCTGTTGGGTGTTTGCTATGAGACAGGCTACACACATTAAGTACATTGCTCCATTTACTTCTACTACCCAATGAGGAACATCTACCATCTCCATTTTACAGATGAGTAAATAGGGGCTCAGAGAAGTTAAAATACTGCCCTAAAATTATAGTTATTCAATGAGAGTTGAAATTTAGATTCATATGGTATGGCTCTAGATTCTAGTCTCTTAGCATAGTACTAATGCCTAAAGCAGTGCCCAAGCCTAGATCAAAACTACCTGTTTAAAGCACAGAGAAGTGCATTAGGTCCTAAATCCGTAAGTTGAATAGGACAGTCAACACTGAAACAGGTCAAGAAGTAGTCCCATATCACCATACAAACATAAATACCCTCCATCCTCAGAATCTTCACCACTCTTAACCACCACCATAAACTGCCACTTGTTCCCAAAGTGATTTACACTATGCTACAGTTCCTGCACTTTATGGTGAATCTTACACATACGACAGGGGGGGAGGGGGAGCGGGGGGGGGGCAAAAACCCAGAATTTATTTATTAAAAAAATGTGTACTTATTCTCACAAGTTTAAACTTCAGTCACCTTCAGTACTCTCCATTTGATGCAATACACCTACTGAGATGTTTTTTCCACTGCTCAAAACAGTTTTTGAACTGCTCGATTTTTGATGCCTTTTAGTGCTTCTGCAGTTTTTGTCTCACCTCTTCCACACTGGTAAAATGTTTGAGGACTTTTTCATTCAGGGAAACAAACAAAAAAGTCACTGAGGGCAAGATCAGGTGAATATGGAGCGTGTGGCAAGGGGGTTACATCAATTCTGATCAAAAACTGCTGAACACTCAGCGTAGCGTGGGCAGGTGTGCTCATAAATCACCCATAATGTAATGGGCAAACACGCTGAAAGAGTCTTCGAAACAAAAATTCACTGAAGCCAAATGCAGCCTCTCACAACTCCACCAGCTGCTACACTGATACAGATGGGTTCCTAGAACACTCACCTAGCAGGGGAAGCCTGTACAACAAGGGGCTGTCCTCCAGAAGATAATTCTGGGTTTTTTTTTCAGGGCTCCCTCACATATACCAAATAGAAGATATATTTGAATCCTGACCTAATAAAATTTACATAAAAATTGCATAACACCAAACAACACTTTACATGTTTCCCTTCTATTTGTTAAGGATAAAATCATGTAACAATGATGATGTGATGATGTGATAATGTAATAATGTAACATTCCATATATCCATGAATAGGCAAAATACTATCCAGAAACCATTCTTACCATCGGACAGTGCACTAGATATTCTAGGATTTGGAAGATGGTAGAAAAGCATATAAGGACAAAAATTTAGAAAACAAAGTCATATTTTACACCAACTTTTAAATTGGCAGGAGTACCAGCCTTGTTTGTATATGCTTCCTTCCTTCAAACATCTCCCCATCACTCTCCAAAAGAACAAGACTTCTACAGACAAGAAGAATGGCTGGGAGGGCCGTCATGATACTGCCCTAGTCTTCTCTTCAAAAACCGAACAACTTCGCATCTTCACCTGATTCACACCTGAGAGTTTCTAAAACCTTCATAACCCGGGTCACACTCAAGTTCATCCACTGTCCTCACTATAGAATTTGAGTACAAGTTAAAATAAAGTATGACTACAGCAGATGCAAAAGGAAGGGCTATTAATCCACAAAGTGCTTTGCACACCACTAGTCCAAGATAAATAACTACTGAACACTTTTATGGATATAAGTCAATGAACATAGCCTATGAAAATAAAAAGAAGTGGCTTAATCTTTAATGATGAGGGCTTTATGATACTACCCAGCTGTTTTTATTATGCTAGGATGAAAATTAACAGGACTTTTAAAACTCCATGAAGAAAATTAATATAATTTATTATTATCTATAAATAATCATATACTGAAAACAGGATTAGGATTAATAGAGTTGGGCTGCAGGGTTCAACAGGGTAAAAATAAAGAAATCAGAAAAAATCAACTTTTTCAGTAAGATTTCCTCTTCTAGAAATGTTAAAAAACACTATTTTTAATAAAAGCTGTTTTGAAATTCAGTCATTGAAGAAACAATATGAAAATAGTTTCTTTATTAATAATGAATTTCTGCTATAGAGCAACAGTGCAGTTCCAGCTTAGGAGAACACATTTCACCAGCACAAAGAGATGGCAGATATAAACTCCTCAAATCCATAACAAGGGACTCAAAGTCCAGTTCCCACTCTGTATGAATCCTCTCTATAATACATGTACACTTACACAGTGACTGTTTCAAAAGCCCTAGATATCTTTACATACTGTTTAAAAAAAAAACATGCACACAACCCAAATGTCTATCAAGTCATGAATGCATAAAAAACATGATATATCCACCCAATAATGGAATATTAGCCATAAAAAGGAAGAAATGAAGTACTGCTACATACTACAACCTGGATTAACCTTTAAAACATTATGCAAAGTGCAAGAAAGACACAAAAGGCTACGTATTATATGATTCCACTTATACAAAATACCCAGAATAGGTACACAAATTCCATTTACACAAAATATCCAGAAAAGGGACACAAAGTAAATTAGTGGTTCCCAAGGGCTGGGGAAACAGGAGAACAAAAGTGATTGCTAATAGATAATGAGCTTTCTTTTGGATTGAAGACAACTTCCCCAAACTAGAGAGTGATGATGGCTCCCCAACTGTGTGAATATACTAAAAACCCCTGAATTAGTGAATCATACAATTCACTTTTAAAGAGTGAATTGTATGATATGTGAATTATATCTCAATAAAGCTTTAATTTTTAACTTATTTTACTTTATTTTTTTGCACTTACATAAAAATTTATTGAACTCAAGAAATTCAACTTTTTTTGGCTCACTCAAGGACATTTTAAAAAAATATATTTTATTGATTATGCTATTACAGTTGTCCCATTTTGCCCCCTTCACTCCTCCCCACCTTGCATACTCTCTCGCCGCCACATTCCTCCATTTTAGTTCATGTCTATGTGTCACATTTATAAGTTCTTTGGCTTCTACATTTCTCATACTATTCTTGCCCTCCCTGTCTATCTTCTACTCACCATCTATGCTACTTATTCTCTGTACCTTTTCCCCTCTCTCCTCCTCCCACTCCCATTGCTAACACACCACGTGATCTCCATTTCTGTGGTCCTGATTCTATTCTAGTTATTTACTGAGTTTGTTTTTGCTTTTGTTTTAGGTGTGGTTGTTAATAATTGTGAGTAAAACAGTAAATAATTTTACTGTACATGTTTTTTATCTTTTTCTTAGACAAGTCTCTTTAACATTTCATATAAGGGCTTGGTGATGATGAACTTCTTGAAGCTGACCTTATCTGAGAAGCACTTTCTCTGCCCTTCCATTCTAAATGAAAGCTTTGCTGGATAGAGCAATCTTGGATGTAGGTCCTTGCCTTTCATGACTTGGAATACTTCTTTCCAGCCCCTTCTTGCCTGCAAGGTCTCTTTTGAGAAATCATCTGACAGTCTGATGGGAACTCAGACTGTAGGTTACTGTCTCCTTATCTCTTGCTGCTTCTAGGATTCTCGCCTTCATTTTAATTTTGGCTAATGTAATTATGATGTGCCTTGGTGTGTTCCTCCTTGGGTCCAACTTCTTTGAGACTCTCTGAGCTTCTTGGACTTCCTGGAAATCTATTTCCTTTGCCAGATTGGGGAAGTTCTCCTTAATTTGTTCAAATAACTTTTCCACTTGTTGCTCTTCTTCTTCTCCTTCTGGTACCTCTATAATTTGGATGTTGGAGCATTTAAAGATGTCCTGGAGGTTCCTAAGCTTCTTCTCATTTTTTTGAGTTCTTGTTTCTTCTTTTCTGTTTGGTTGTTTCTTTCTTCCTTCTGGTCCATTGATTTGAGTCCCAGTTTCCTTCCCATTACTATTGGTTCCCTGTGCACTTTCCTTTATTTCACTTAGTGTAGCCTTCATTTGTTCATCTAATTTGTGACCAAATTCAACCAGTACTGTGAGCATCCTGATTACCAGTGCTTTGAACTGTGCATCTAATAGGTTGGCTATCTCTTCAACATTTAGTTGTCTTATTTCTGGAGCTTTGATCTGATCTTTCGTCTGGGCCATTTTTTTTTTTTTTTTTTTTTTTTGGTCTTGACGCGCCTGTTATGTATGAGGGGAAGAGCCTTAGGTGTTCACCAGGGCGAGACAACCCAGTTGCTGGGTTGAGAAGCTGTATGTGGGGGTGGGGTCTGAGAGCGAACAATGATGCTTGCTCCACTCTCCGTTGGACTTCAGTCCCTTCCACCACAACCACAAGCAAACTGTGCCTTTCTGGTGCTGATTCCCTGCGTGGGTGGGTTGGTGGCCATTCTAGGACTTTGTGGGTCTCTCCAATGAACTCTCCTATGGGGCTGGGAGTCTCTACCTGTGCCTCAACCCCCACAGGTGTTTTCAATGGGTGTTTTGAGGCTTTATTTCCCGGCACTGGAACCCTGGTTTATGTGGTCTGTCTTGCTCCCCAGTTTCGCCTGGTTTATCTGCACGCAAATGTGGGACCACTGGGCCCACTAGCCACCTTGTGCGCCATACCCCTCCACAATTCGCCACCTCGTTGGGTCCGCCTGCTGCCACCTTGCATGCCTGGGGTCTGCCAGCCGCTGCTTTGCCACTAGCCCTCTCCACTCCTGTCGGGCTGGCTGCCCAACACCACCCCTCCTACTGGTCTGCATGAATATTTCTTCTTTAACTCCTTGGTTGTCCAACTTCCATACAGTTCGATTTTCTGTCAGTACTGGTTGTGTTTTTGTTTCTAATTTTTTGTTGTCCTTATTTTGGTTGTGCAAGGAGGCATAGTATGTCTACCTACGCCTCCATCTTGGCCGGAAGTCTAAAAAGGCTATTTAAAAGAGATGCACGTGACCAGAGAAGATAGTGGCCAAGTAGGTGGAAGCTGAGTCCATTTGCTCTAGCCCCCAACTTGGATTCTTGGCTGATCTTCTAATGAAAAACCTGAACAATGAACAGAATCTTAGCTGATATGAAGTTTTGAGCAAAGGAATACAGAAGATGCTTCACAATGGGCAGTAAAGACATTTTGTAAGTTGAAGGGGAAATACCCTGTGAATGGTGCCTATAGACCAGGAGAGATTGGTCAGAAATCGCAGCTTTGTGGGTTCCCTCCCCTCCCAGGTCAGGGGGCCTTGGTACTGAGGGAGGAGACCACAAACCTGGGCCAGAAGTGACTTGGGAGGATCTGTGAGGTCAGGGAGATGCAGACTACATGCACATAGCAAGCAGCACGTCATGCATAGCTGTAGCACCAAACTCCAACCAGGAGAGTGCCAGAGGGAAAGACAGGGACTCTATGTGCACCTGGGTTGGGCAGAGGCAGGCTGCAAGCAACCATGCCCATGAGAGACTTCTGGCTTTTTGGAGAGGTGGTGTGTGTGGAAAGCTCAACAGTGAATTGATGCTACAGTGGGTGTGCCTCAGAGACTTTTTAAAAGGGGAGCTTAAGTGTGCTGAGCAGGGACCCCTTGAAAGCTGCCTTGTCAACAAAGGGACAAGACTGAAAGTGTGGTTTCCTCCCACTGAATACACCTGGTGGACAGGGAGATCAGAAAATTGCACAGCAAAGGGATTTCTGGCCCAAGCCCAGCACAGCTAGCAAGCTGGGGGTTCTGCAAATGGAGTTTGGAACTGTGTCTACTACAAACGCAGTGAGCTGGGAATTACATGAACAAGAGTTGAGAACTTGAAATTGTTTACAGCCAGGCAGAACCCCCCCTTCCCAGGCAGAATTCAAATCTCTGAGAAAGGAAAGACGTACCCATCCCTACCTCCTACAGCACTGGCAGAATAAGCAGGAAAGGTTCAAGAACCCCCTGTAGAGTGCATATCCACAGGAGAAAGGCAGGAAGAGAATCTCCAAAAGGATCCATTTTGAACTTCTCTCAGGGAGACAAAATACACTGGTTCCCAGGGCCCTATTCCACTGAGGCCAGCAAGGCAGTGAGAGCAGAAATTATGTGGCAAGGGGTAATCAGGGCCCTGCCCAGCCTCAGCTCTCACACAGAGCTGCCATCAGCACTAGGCAGAAAAGAGTTGACCCTCTTATACAGATTGGCCCCTCCCTTGAAACAGACAGCTAGTTAATCAGAAACTATACATTACTGGAAATAAGCAGGGACAGACCACGATGGGTGGCATGGGGCAGGGGAAGGTACCCACAATTCTTCCAGAAGACTGATCAGTGCCTCCCAGGGGAGACCTTGGGGTCCCAACTTCCAGATCACAATAGAAGTCCCCTCTAGAAGCAGATAAAGGTGGTACATGTGATGCTGCCAGAAGTTGGATGACCCATCCTGGGCCTTGAGCTAATAAAAAGCCAGAAGCTGAACCAAAAGGAGAAGAGAGAAGGTAAACACCAAACTCTACTGAAACAAATTTCCACCTCATTCTTCAGAATTTGTGTTATTTTTACTCGCATAGCCCTTTAACATTTCCTCATTTTCTTCAATTGTGTTCCAACTAATTCACTATTTTTTGCCTTTTATTTTTCAATCTTTTTATTTATATTCTTGTATATTTTTATTTCTATTTCAAATCTCACATTGTACCTGTCCCTTTTCTTACTTCATTTTGCCTTATTCCTGCCCTTTATTTTCATTGTAAATTTTATTTTCCCACTCTCTATGTCTTGTTCCTATTCCTTACTCTTACTATTTCTCCTCCCTCTACCCTCTAAAAATCATTCTTCCTTCCTTTAGTCAGCTCACAGTCTTTTTCCCTTTCTTATAATATTATTCTCTTTCCACCTTTATCAATTGTGGCTTCTTTGGCATGAATATTGTGGTTATTGCTGTTTTTCTTCAATTGTATTCCTATTTGTTCACTCTTTTTTTACTTCAAATCTCATAGTTTACTCTCCCCATCTTACTCCATTTTGCATTCCTCCTATCCTTGTATATTTGAGTTTCGAATTTTGTTTTTTCTCTTTCTTAGCCTGTATTCTTTTCCTAACTCTATTTCTCCTCCCTCTATCCTCTCAAAGTCATTTTTCTTTACTGTACACATCTCATTCTCTTTTCTCTTCCTTATAACATTCTTATTCCCTTCCCACCTTTATTAATCTTTGCTCATCTGTCATTGTTATTGACTCTGATGTGGTTTGGTTTTAATTTTGCTTCTACTGGTTTGCTATTTTTTAATTTTATTTCAAACCTCATATTATATCCTTCCTTTTTCTTCCTCCATGTTGCCATTATCCTTCCCTTTTTTACTTACATTTTAAATTTTATTTTCTTCCTTTCTTTGCCTTATTCCTATTCCCTACTTTTAATATTTCACCTCCCCTTTCTCTCTTAAAATCCTTTTTCTCTCCTTTAGTCATCTCATATTCTTTTTTCCCATCATATAATATTCTTAACTATATCTACCTTTATTAATCTTTGCTCAGTTGCTGTTGATATTGATGATGTGTTAGGGGCACATTTTGCTGATATGGGTTTGGTTTTCTGGGTAGTATTACTTTGGTAACTAGTACCTGTACAACAGCACACAAGACATAGTGGAAGATGCGACTCCCAGTCAGCGAGCTGGAGAGGAGAACCCACCAACAAATGAGCCACCAACAAGCAAAGCCCAAGTATACAAGTGAGCCCACATAAACTGTATAAATAGCATCTGTAGAGCATCCAGATCAGGATATCAAAGAGACTACACCACTGAGTCCTACAGAACTCCTACCACAAAAGGAATCCCATGAAGACAGACAGTCAAAGCAGAGCAATCTGAGATGCAGAAACAAACAAAAAGTTGCCTAAAAAGGGGACACAAAGAAATAACCCTCAATTGAAAGGAAAGGAGGAATTTAATTCTTTTTCTGTAGAAAAAGAGCTAAATGAAATTAAAGCAAGCAATCTAGCAAACAGAATTCAAAATAATGGTTATAAGGATGCTCAAGTAGCTCAGTGAGAACAACAAGGAACTTTATGGGAGCAACAAGGGACCTAATGAGAACTACAGAAGCATGAAAAAGGACACAGAAATGATGAATAAGAACCAGGAAGAAACAAAAAATACAATATCTGAAATGAAAAATAAACTGGAAGGAAACAAAAGCAGGAAAGATGAAGCAAAAGACCAAATGAGCAGGATGGAAAACAAGGTAGAAAAAAAATACCCAGTCAGAGCAACTAAACGAAAAAGACTCAAAAAGAATAAGGATACTTTAAGGGAGCTTCAGGACAATGTGAAATGTAACAACATATTCATCATAGGAATATCAGAAGGAGAAGAAAAGGAGCAAGGGACAGAAAACCTGTTTGAAAAAAGGATGACAGAAAACTTCCCTAACATGGTAGGGGAAATAATCATACCAAGTTCAGGAAGCACAGAGGGTCCCAATAAAGATGAATCCAAAAAGAGCCCACTGCAAGACATATCATAATTAAAATGGCGAAAGTTAAAGACGAAGAGAGAATCTTAAAGGCAACAAGTAAGAAACAGCTAGTTACATACAAAAGCACTCTAATAAGGCTATGAACTGATTTCTCAACAGAAACACTACAAGCCAGAAGGGATTGGCACAGAATATTCCAAGTACTGAAAAACAAGAAATTGCAACCAAGACTACTCTACCAGCAAGGTTCTCAGTTAAAATGGAAGGCGAAACAAAGTACAGCCAGACAAAAGAAGGCTAAAAAAGTGTATCTCCACCAAGGCAGCACTGCAAGAGTTGCTGAAGGGGTGGCTATAAGAAAGGGCAGAGAGACAGAGAGACTGACAGAAACAGGTATGGAACGAATGGCAATGAATAAATATCTATCAATAATAACCTTAAACATAAGTGGATTAAATGCTCCAATCTCCAATCAAAAGACATAGGGTAGCTGAATGAATAAGAAAACATGACCTGCATATATGCTCTCTATAAGAGACCCACCTCAGAACAAAAGATCTACACAGGCTGAGAAAACAGATGGAAAAAATATTCCAAGCAAACAGACATGAAAAAAAGCTGGTGTACCAATACTTATATTAGACAAAATAGATTCAAAAACAAAGGTCATAAATGAGACAAAGTGAGTCACTACATAATATTTAAGGAAATAATCCAACAAGAGAATATAACCCTTGTAAACATTTATGCACCCAACACAGGATCACCTAAATATATAAGAAAAATCTTGAAAGACTTCAAGAAAAATATAGACAACTGATATGTCCACTAGAGCAAGGGACATAAAAGAAAGAATAAACAAGTGGAACTTCATCAAAATAAAAAGCTTCTGCACAGCTAAAGAAAATAGCATTAAAATTAGAAGAGAACCAACCATATGGGAAAACATATTTGTAAATGATACCTCGGACAAGGGCTTGATTTCAGAATATATAAAGAACTCACACAACTCCACTCCAGGAAGACAAACAACCCAATTAAAAAATGGGCAAAGGACCTGAACAGACACTTCTCCAAATAGGACATAAAGAGGGCCCAGAGACATGTGAAAAGATGCTCAGCATCACTAGCCATCAGAGATATGCAAATTAAAACCACAATGAGATACCACTTTACACATATTATGTTAAATGAAATAAGCCAGGCAGTGAAAGACAAATACCACATGATCTGACCTATAAATAGAACCTAATCAACAAAACAAACAAGCAAGCAAAATACGACCAGAGACATTGAAATAAAGAACAAACGGACAGTCACCAGAGAGGTGCAGGGAGAAAGATTAATAGAAGATAATAGGGGAAGAGCCATAAAGGACATATGGACAAAGCCAAAGGGGATAGGTTTGAGGGTGGGAGGTGGGGATGGGTAGATCGGGGGGTGTAGTGGGTGAATATGGAGACAACTATACTTAAACAACACTAAAAAATATCTGATTATAAAAAAAGGAAAGATACCACAGCAACATAGTCATTGTGGGGATTTTAACACCACACTGTCAACAATGGATAGATCTTCCAAACAAGGGATCAACAAGGATATTATGTCACTGAATGACACTCAAGATCAAATGGACTTAATTGATATATACCAAACCTTTCATCCCAAACAAGCAAAATATACATTCTTTTCAAATGCACACAGAACATTTTCAAAGACAGACCACAGGGAAGGACACAAAAAAGTCTCAACAAATTCAAGAAAATTGAAATCATATCAAGCATGTGCTGAGATCACAATGGCTTGAAACTAGAAACCAACCTCAA
Organism: Tonatia bakeri; assembly: GCA_004024845.1. Taxonomy (NCBI): domain Eukaryota; kingdom Metazoa; phylum Chordata; class Mammalia; order Chiroptera; family Phyllostomidae; genus Tonatia; species Tonatia bakeri. Next base: position 73,330 of record PVIA01003492.1, on the reverse strand, counting down.
GGAAAAACTCAAAAACATTTAAACACATGGAAACTGAATAACATGTTATTAAGTAATGAATGGGTTAACAATGAGATCAAGGAAGAAATCAAAAAGTACCTGGAAACAAATGGAAATGAACACAGAAAACACCAAAACCTGTGAGAATGACAAAGGCAGTAGGAGGGAAGTTCATAGCCATATAGACTTACCTGAAGAAGATAGAAAAATCTCAAATAAATAACTTAACCCTACATCTAAAAGAACTAGAGAAACAACCAAAAAAGCCCAGAACAAGTAGAAGGAAGGAAATAATCAAGATCAGAGCACAATTAAATGACATACAGACTAAAAAACAATTCAAGGGATCAATAAATCTAGGATCTGGTTCTTTGAAAAGATAAAGAAAATTGACAAACTTTTAACCAGACCCATCAAGGAAAAAAGAGAGAGGACTCAAATAAATAAAATAGGAAATGAAGGGGATAAATTACAACTGATACCACAAACATACAAAGGATTATAAGAAATTACTATGAACAACTATTGCCAAGAAATTAGACAACCTGGGCACAATGGACATTTTCTAGAAACATACAATGTTCCAAAACTAAATCAAGAGAAGCAGAAAGCCTTAATAGACTGATAACAGCCAGTGAATAGGAGCAGTAATAAAAAAAACTCCAGGCACACAAAAGCCCTGGACCGGACGGCTTCACAGGTGAATTTTACCAAACATTTAAAAAAGAACTAACTCCTATCCTCCTCAATCTATTCCAAAAAATTCAAGAAAAGGGAAGACTCCCAAACTGTTTTTAAGAGGCCAGTATCATCCTAATTCCAAAACCAGGTAAAGATACAACAAAGAAAACTATAGGCCAATATCTCTGATGAACATAGATGCTAACATCCTCAACAAAATACTGGCAAACTGCATCCAGCAATACATTAAAAAATCATACACCATGATCAAGTAGGATTCATCCCAGAGATGCAAGGATGGTACAATATTCACAAATAAATGTAATATACTACATAAAATGAAGGATAAAAATCACATGATCATATCAAGGGGTTCTGATAAAGCACTTGATAAAATCCAGCACACATTTATGATAAAAACATTAAGCAAAGTGGGAGTAGAGGGAGCATATCTCAACATCATAAGGCCATACATGAGAAACCTATGGCCAACATTATATTAAACAGGTACTGAAAAAGATATCCACTGGTGATCAGGAAAAAGACAAGGGTATCCACTCTTATTCAACATAGTACTGCAAGTTTTAGCCACAGTGATCAGACAAGAAAAAGAAATAAAAGGCATCCAAATTGGAAAGGAGGAAGTATAACAGTCATTATTTGCAGAAGGCATGATAGCATACATAGAAGACCCTATAGTATTCACCAAAAAAACTACTCAACCTAATAACTAAATTTGGCAAAATAATGGGATACAAAGTCAGTATTCAGAAATCTATGGCATTTTTGTACATCAAGAATGAAATATCAGAAAGAAAAATTAAGGGGAAAGTCCTATTTACTACAGCAAGAAAAATAATAAAATACCTGGGAATAAATTTAACCAAGGAGATAAAAGACCTGTACTAAAAAAACTATAGAACACTGAAGAAAGAAATTATAAAGATAGAAATAAATGGAAGCATATACTGTGTTTGTGTATTGGAAGAATTAACATTAAATTTCCATACTACCCAAAGCAATCTATAGATTCGATGCAATTCCTATTAAAATACCAATGGAATATTTCACAGATGTAGAAAAAATATTTCAAAAATTTATATGGAACCAAAACATCCCAAATAGCCTCAGCAATCTTGAGAAAGAAGAACAAAGTAGGAGGGATCACAATACCTGATATCAAACTATATTACAAGGCCACTGTAATAAAAAAAAAAAAGTCTGGTACTGACATAAGAAGAGACACATAGATCAATGGAACAGAATAGAGAGCCTAGAAATAAATCCATGTCTCTAGGGTCAATTAATATTTGACAAAGGGAGCCTGAGCATATATAATGCAGTAAAAATAGCCTCTTCCATAAATGGTGTTGGGATAACTGGGCAGGTACCTGGGGAAAAAAAAAAAGAAACTAAACCACCAACGAACACCATACACCAGAAAAAATTCAAAATGGATAAAAGGCTTAAATATAAGTCCCAACAACGTTAAAGTCCCAGAAGAAAACATAGGCAATAGAAGTTCAGATATCCCACACAGCAATATTTTGTCAATATATCTCCTAGGAAAAGGGAAAAAAACAAACAAATTGGACTACAACAAACTAAAAAGCTTCTGCACGGCTAAAGAAACCATCATAAAATTAAAAGGGAACCAACCCGTATGGGAGAACATATTTTCCAACAATACATCAGACAATGGTTGATCTCCAAAACATATAAAGGACTCATACAGCTCAAACCAGGAAGAAACCGGTTAAAAATGGGCAAAAGACCTGAACAGGCACTTCTCCAAGGAGGACATACAGATGGCCAATAGACATCTGAAAAGATGCTCAACATCACTAGCCATCAGAAAGATGCAAATTAAAACCAAAATGAGATATCACCTCACACCTGTCAGAATGACCATCATTAATAAATGTACAAACAAGAAGTGCTGGCGAGGATGCAGAGAAAAGGGAACCCACCGCACTATCGGTGTGGTAAACAGTAAGGACTTTCCTCACAAAACTGAAAATTGAACTGCCTTTTGACCCAGCAATTCTGCTGTTGGAAATATGCCCTAAGAATCCCAAATCACCAGTTCAAAAGAACCTATGAATCCCTATATTCATAGCAGTAGTATTTACAATAGCCAAGTGCTAGAAACAGCCTAAGCACCCATTAGTAGATGAGTGGATCAAAAAACTGTGGTACATTTACACAGTGGAATACCACACAACAGAAAGAAAGAAAGAACTCCTACCTTTTGTGACATCATGGATGGAACTGAAGGGTATAGCTAAGTGAAATAAGCCAGTTGGTGAAAGACAAATACCAGTAACTGGGGACTGTCAAAAGAGGAGAGGAGGGGAGAAGAGGAGAAGGGTGAGGAGGGGAGAGGAGAGATGGTTTCTGCCCCATTCTTGTTCATTAATCATCTTTTGGAATCTAGATACAATAAATTTTACATAATTCCATGCAGAAAAAAAAAATCATACATCATTTTACATAAATTGACTTCTGTCCCTGACAGCAAACTTGGGGTACTAACCTGTAACACAGCATTTTCTTTACATTCTTGATGCCTTTTAGGCTCCTAGCAGATGGCTTGGAGACCTGAAAAGACAATAGGATTAATTTATTCTTTTACCATGTGGATTTTTAATAAGTAGCCCCGTAAGTGCAATGGTAGGCTTCCTAAAGATTATTCACAAAATATTAATTATAGAACTACAAAATTTTTAAGTCTGATTGGTTTTGTGTTACAATACTACACTGTCAAAGTGGCCTTTGGGGACATTTTTAACTTAGGAAGACTACTCATGATTTCCCAAATAATTTTATTCCAAGCATGTCTGTATAATTTCTCAGTGAATATTAAACATTCAGGTAGCTTCACTGCTAGCAATTAAGACCCAAATATATACATATCCTCAAAAACTCATGAAAACATTTGTCATTTGGATCTCAGAACTCCCCAAGAGTGAAATTATAACCAGAAAAATCACTGTTTTTAGAGATTGAGCACAGTGTTTCTCAAAGTGTGGTCAAAGGATCACATATACTAGTCTCCACTAGGCAGAGGAAGACTGGTGGGAGTGTTGCTTGTTAAAAACAGATTTTTGGACACTTTGCCAGATCTAATAAATCTGGATCTCCAGGGATAGGGACCATTAATCCACATTTTAAATAAGATGCCCAGGTAATTCTTATACACCCTAATGCCTCTGAACCACCTAGCTACTTGAACCAACTCTTGCTATCACAAAGCCATAAAAAAATAGGATCCTCACAGGTCATTGCATGTGTAAAATACAAAAAAAGAATAATCAAGGAACAAATATTTAAAGTGAAAAAGGAGGCAAGGTGGAAGCTCTCCTCCATTATAGTCTGACAGAATTTAGATTCCAGTGTAGACTGCAATTCTCCACCTACAAGCAGTGGTACCCATTACTTGTACCTATACTGAAGACACCAGTGTTTTTTCTTTCCTTCAACTTGAAACACAGCATACTCTGAGAGGAATGATATCCGTACATAAAGATTAAAGGATGTTCTGGCATGTGATGAAGTTTTCACTCATTCTCTCTCAACATTGTGACTTTGTCACCAAAATCAGGCAAAGTGGTTCTCAATCATTTCGAATTGCTTGGGCCAGTGGTTCTCAAACTTGATTCACATTTAGAACCACCTGAAGAACTTGTTAAAACAGACCACTGGCACTTGCTGGTCCAGAGACCAGACTTTGAAAACCACAGGCTATCTAACCGTATCCTCCCAACCAGCATTATTTACAATTCAGTGTGAAGTTCAGTAATGCTAAACAATGGTTTTACCTGGTAAATGCCCTAACCAATGCTGTATGGCACAGGTGGCAAACACAAGGCCCGCAGGTCGAATCCGGCCCAACACCTTATTTCTACCCAGCGGCAGCACAGGGCTCTTGCTTAACTGTTAAGTAGTTACATTTACACAGTCCTAAAATTATATTCTGTCCTTGAAGTCAACCGCAAGGCTCACGTGGCTGCTGGTGAAAATGAGTTTAACACCCTCCCTTGCTGTATGGCTTCTTGTATAGGAATCTTGCTGCTCAGTATCTTCAAGAAGTTCCCATCCTTCAAAACTTTTAGAACAGGTGATAAACTTGTCTTTTCTTGGCAACTACAGGGATAAACACCCTTCCTTTCTCTCCCCCAATTCCTGACTTCTGTCTGACCCTGCAGCACCCACTTCTTACCCTGCATGGACAACCCTTCTGTCCTCTATAGGATACTATATACTTAGAAAGGGCAAGAGGTCCCTCTGTTCCTGTCTTAGGGAACTACACTTCCTTTAACAGGAAATCAAGACAGGTTCCTCCTACCAGTTTATTTGGTGATTGTTACAGGGCTAATTCTAACCTGCATAATTCCACTACTTTTTATAACACTATAGGAGGAAAGGACAAGTTCAGGAAACTGATAATGTTAGCAAAAGAGTAGAGAAACACTTAGTGGACAAAGTAAGGAAATAAACATCCAGAAAGTCTTAGTTCTGGTTTCATTTTAGAAACTCTTAGGCTCTGTTACTACGGGCTCTTTTCACTCTCTCCCAAAATTACAAGCTGGGTGCCAACAACCTTCACTTTCACCCCACTCAGCAAACCAGTGGTTCATTCTTGACATTTACATTACTTACATCAGCAACATCTCTGAAATATTTAATTTCCACAGTCTACTTTAGAACGTGACTGCCTATTCTCTCTAATCTTTCTTTTGCTTACTCCTCAACTCTTTAACTTATTTCATTGAAAATCACTCTTCAATCCATCTGATTCAGGACCTTAGGGCAATGTCTCCAGTTGAGGGTGATTTTGTCCCTCAGAGGACATTTGGTGATGTCTGGAGACATTTCTGATTGTCACAGCTTGAGGAGCCAGCTACTGGCATGTGGTAGGTATAGGTCAGGGATGCTAAACATCCTACAATGCACAGGAGAGCAAAGAATTAGTAATGTTTCTGAAGTTGAGAATCCCTGCTCTGTGGCCTTCCTTACATAATGTGATTTATTTCTTCAATCACGCTTAGAACATTTAACCTCAATCCTCTTGCCCTTTTATCCTTCCGACACACCTGCTCTATAAAACCTTACCCTCAACCAAATGATTCATCCACATTTTCTACTTCTACTCTTGGTGTACTGAGCGTAACAAAAGTGAAGTAAACAAACAAATAAGTATTACACAACCACAAAAATGGCTGATATTACATATTTACAGATTCCAACCTCAGCTCAACTCTCAGCAGTACCAGGCAGAAAATCCTTTATGTCTCTCTCTAGTCACCCCCTCAACTCCTATTCTTTCAGTGACTATTTTAAATTTCTACCTCTTCCCTCAATACCCACCCTACCAAATCAGCACTGTATCAGCAAATTTACCTGCCTCACTGATGACATTTTGCTACCACCAGACAAGAACTTCCACATATTCTTTCCCCACGCTACGAATTTATTTACATTTATCCTTACCCTTCTCCCTATCCCTTCTAGGAGAGTCAAAGAAGTGTCCCTCCTGTCCCACTACACCCTGATCACTGCCTTTGCTCTTCTCTTGCTGCCCTCCCCTGGGACTTTGCTTCATCAGCCATCCAACCCTGTAAGTCCTCTACCTCAACTTCTTCCTCTTTATCAGCTCTTTCCACCTCAGAAATAAGTGAATGTTCTAATCTACTCTGAGGGGAAAAGAAACAAAAATGAACAAAAACCCTTCCCTATCCCCATATCTCCCTCTAACTCTTCTCTTTCCACAGAGCCAAATTCCTTAAAAGAACTGTCTTCACTTTGTATTCCCATTACTCTATCTCCCTTTCAGTCCCATTACTCACTGCTCACATCCCTACTATGCCACTACAACTTCATAGTTACGAAGCAAATGACTTCCTAGTTATCGATTTTATTGGGTTCTTTCAGCCTTATTTTTGGAGCATTAACACAAATTACCATTCCCTCCTCAAATTCTCCCCTCTTTTGGTATTTACGATACCATTCTCTCCTCTGTGTCCTCCCACCTCTTTCATCCTTCCTCTTCCCACATCTTAAGATACTGGTGTATTCTGTAGTTCTACCTTCAATCTGTCTCACTTGTCTGTTCAATCCACGCTCTGTCCATTTCAAATTCATATACCCTGCTCTGATCTCATCTAAGTTTTTCTGGTAAATGACACTATCATCTTACCCAGTTACCCAAAGTAGAATCACAAGGATCATCCCTGATTTCTTACTTTCAACCTACACGTAAACAACTGCAAATTCCTATCAATTTAAGCTAATAATCTTTTGGATCCTTCATATCTGGTCATTCTCTCTGCAACCTATCTAATTCAGGTCATTATCTCTCACCCAGAACATACTATTACAAGAAGAATGATAATAAAGTACATATGAGTCAGGTGAGGATAAAAAAAGCACGAGTTAAAAAAACTCGAGAGTCCTCTCTTATAAGTAAAGATTTTATACCAATATGAAGTATGATTCAAAAGAACAGAATATTGGTGTCCTTTCTTAAAAAAAAAAGGATTATAACACTATATGAATATAGGCAAATCATTTAATCATCCCAGACTTCAGCTTCCAACTGCTGAATGAAGAATAAAAGAGATATATTGAAGGATCCTTTCAATATTAACATTCATTCTGTAGTTCTATTTCTACCAGACATCACTCAAACAGTTCATACCGCCAAATACACACCACACTTGCTACATACACAAGATATTATTGGTGCCAAAAGAAACAGGCTGATATGTCTCCTTTGCTGTCATAATGTATCAAGCATATCCTGATTCCCACCAGTTTCAAAAACTAAACCTTCAGTTGTAAGTGTCAAAGAAAATGTAAGCCCAAAAAAAGGAAAAAAATCATAATGAAATTGATTTATATATAAATACAACTTCAAAATGATTTCTTTGAAAATCAAGCAACACCAAGTAATGTGGTAGTAACAAAATGAGTGTGCCATAAACTAGTGTGACAGTCAATAACAAAATTAGAATAAAAAGCTCTTTCTGCCCACAGAACAGTAGTGTGGGAATTGTCCAATATTCTAAAGTCAAACATCCATACAATCCATACGTGATATGAGATCATTAAAATTTCAGGATCTGTTTTTCAAAGACAAGGCTCTCAGAGAAAGATGATATAAACTAAGCCGTGAAAGTGTAGCCTAAATTCCATTAATATGCTATCCCCCCAATCAAAGGAGAGGCACCTGTTACGCTTTTGACCGTTTGGGTTCAGTTGTTCTTCTATTGCCTACTAAGCTCAGCAGTAAGGTTCTGTTTCAAAGTTCATATGGAAGGAGAGTGTAGCAGGCAAATAATTTACATTGCAAAGCTCTAATACTGGCCAAAGGGTCAACTCAAAACTTAGGATAAATCAATTCTGGAGCCACACAGCCCAGATTCAAATCACAATTTCCCCACATATCAGCTTCATAATTTTAACAATTAATTTAATTTCTCTTTGCCTCAGTTTCTTCATCTGTAAAACTGATGCAGCAATATTTACAAGAGCCAATGATAGCACCTACTTCACAGGTAAAATGTTTAGAACAATGTCTGGTATACAGTAACACTAAAGAAATGCTAAGTAATGTTATCATTATTTTGTTCTTACTATTTTTAGACTAAATATTAAATGAGAAGAAAAATACACTGTAATGTATGCTCAAGTTTCAATTTAACATTGTTACTAGGTATTTTGTTCATAGTTCACTAACAGTAATATTTCAGTAGGTATCTCCGTTTCTATCCTCCAGTAACTCACCGTCAAATAAAATCACCAAGTATTAAGTTCATGTTAAGTTGAAATGAGAAGTATAGAGTCATAATTCACATAAAAACAGACACATAGATGAATGGAACAGAGTAAAAAGCCCAGAAATATATGCACAGATATAAAGTAAATTAATTTACGACAAAGGAGTCAAGAATATACAATGGGAAAAGGGCAATCTCTTCAAAAATTGATGATGGGAAAATAGGACAGGCACATGCAAAAGAATGAAAATGGACACTATTTGACACCTTAAAAAATTACTCAAAATAAACACCTGCACATCAGGCCTGAAACCATAAAACTCCCAGAAGAAAATATACATGGTAAACTCCTTGACAAAGGTCTTTTTGAGTTTTTAATTTTTAAACTGGCAACAAAAGCAAAAAAAAAAAAAAAGTGAGGTTACTCAAACTAAAAACCTTCTATACAGCAAAGAAAACCATCAACGAAATGAAAAAGCAACTTACTGAATGGCAGAAACTATTTGCAAAGCATGCAATGGGTTACTATCCAAAACATATAAATAACTCACAAAAATCAAAAGCCAAAAAAAAAAAAAGATTAAAAATGGGCAAGTCTCAAAAGACATTTTTCCAAAGAAGATATACAGATTGTCACCAGGTACATGAAAAGATGCTCAGCATCACTAATTATCAGGGAAATGCAAATCAAAACCACAATGAGATGCCACCTCACATCTGTTAAATGACGAGACTAGAAATAACAAGTGCTGTGGAGAAAAGGGAACCACTGTGCACTGTTGGTGAGAATGTAAGCTGGTGCAGCCGCTGTGGAAAACAGTATGTAGGTCCCTCATAAAAGTAAAAATACAACTACCATATGATCCAGCAATTCCACTTGTGCATATTTATCCAAAGAACAAGAAAACCATACCATGTTCATTGCAGCAATATTTACAAGAGCCAAGACACTGAAAAAACCTAAGTGCCCAGTGATGAATGAATGGGTTAAAAAATTATGATTACATGTAAATATATACATTCCATTGATGGCTGAATAAAAATACTATGTATCACAATCTCTTTATATATACAACGGAATATTATTCAGTCATACAAAGAATGAAATCTTGCCATTTGCAACAACATGGATGGACCTCAAGGGAATTATGCTGAGTGAAATAAGACAGAAAAAGACAAATACCATCTTATATGTGGAATCTAAAAATAAATAATTAAAAAAAAAAAAACAAGCTCATAGTACACTGGTGGCAACCAGTGGCAGGGGGTGGGAGCCAGAAGAAATGGGTGAACTATGTGTGAGTTTTTTTGTTTAGTTTAAATAAATTGAAAAATAAAGGAAACATTTTAAAGTATAATTCATATACATCAAAAGTATACCATACGGTATATACATACAATGAAATATTAATGATCCATAAAAAGAAGTTCTGATATATGCTACAACATGGATAAACCTTGAATACATGCTAAGTGAAATAAACCAGACACAAAAGGACAGTGCATGATTCCACCTACTTGTGGTACTTAGAATAGGGAAATGCAGAAATGAAAGTAGAATAGGGGTTAACAGGGGCTGGAGCGGAGAGGAAGTGTGGAGAGAAGGTGAGAGGCAAGGGGATTTATTGTTTAATGGGTATGGAGTTTTTACTTGGGATAATTAAAAATTTTGAAAGTGGAAAATAGTGATAATTAAACAATATTGCAAATATGCTTAGTGCCAATGAATTGTACACTTAAAAATGGTAAAAATAGTTAATTACCACAATAAACATCTTTTAAAAATATAGCCTATATTTTCAACAGTAAGTTTTAACCTTAATGGTATTAAAATAAAAGATAGATCATTATTCTCAAGTTCCTCACTATGGACACCAAAGGAATCAGAATCAACTCTTAGCTGGCCTTGGTTTAAAATGTAGTCCTGAAATGAGTACATACCTTGCAAATTTCATATGGAATATTATTTCACTTTGTTAATAAAGTCCATTTTTCTTAGCTCCTTGAAGGCAGAGAAAAAAGGAAAGAGAAATATGCCGAAGAGAGACCTTTACGAATGGCATGTGCACAATGGTGGTTTTATAAGGAGGTACTTGTTCACAGAGAACCATAACATGAGTGCAAAAGTACACCTGCGCAGGGCACCATAAATGAATGTGTAAACTGACATTAGATTCAAAAGTAGAGAGGGTCCATCTATTGGTAAACCATAATTTAAACCACTGTAATATGCCCCAAATTCAAAACAGAAGATAAAAGTCCATGATTTTTATACACATAATAAAGTGAAATATTTGAAATATCTACCCCAAATATTCTAAGGTTTATTACAGTACTAATATGATAAAAGAACTTAATAAATTAACATTTTCCTAAAATGCCTTAAGATAAGGAATTCCAGTTAAAATAATGTAATTCTCTAGTACACTGGTAATTATCATACATCAATATCATTCAAGAAATAACAATTTTCAAAGAAGAAGAATGCAATTTTCAAAGAATCTATGGTCAAAACCAAACTAATAATACCAGAGTGGGGCAAAAGTAGGTTTACAGTTGTTCATATAGAAAATAGTACAATGACTAATAAATAATAACACAAGAATAAACTGTTTCATGTACTCACAACTGTAAACCTTTCACCCTACCCTGTATTAGCAAATACATAGTGGCTCTTAAAAGAAGCCTGGTTTGTTCTAAGCTCTTTACATATACTAACTCATTTTATCCTCACAATCTTCTGACAAAAGTATTATTTCTCTTTCACAAGTAAGGAAACTGAGTTGTAGCGGGGTCAACTACCTTGCCATGGCCCACTGTCTTGCCATACTTGGTTGAGCAAGGAATTGAATCCTGGAGGTGTGGTTTCCCCATCCCTGCTTTTAATTGCAGTAGTTTACTATCTCCTGGTGACATTAAGGAATAGATATCAAGTACAGGCAAACTCAAAATGCAAAACAGTTTGGAGGCCAAATATAATAAAAGCTTTTAGGAAATCATACTACAACAGAGTGCAATAAATGTTTCATAATAACTGCTCTGAGACATAGGGAAAATTAAAATATGCTTACCATACTTAAGGTTTAAAGAAGAAATCGTTTAGTACACTTAAAATTTCTTGATCCAAAAGTCAAAATACTTTTTTAAAAAGTACTTTTAAAAACGGCTTTGAAGTCATACACAAACATGAACTTAAAGCCTGGGTCCACCACTTAGTTATTAGGAATATTATATGACTATTATGAATAATTTCATACAACTGAGCCTCAGTTTCCTTCTATGCAAATTGATGATAACAATTCCTAACTCACAATGTTGTGTGAGCTAAGGAGAAAACACATGCAAAGCGTTGAACACGTCCCTGGGATACAGCAGACTGGCAACAATGAGTGACTACTATTTATCTGTAAACATTCTTGTCCACTAAATATGAGAAACAAACTTACCAATTAGCAAGTCATTTGGGAGGCTTTGCAGAATTGTAGTAAGTAAATATGCCCTATTCAAAAATGGAGTGTAGTGAAGTACAAGAAAATACAAAATCAAACCATCAATGAGATAAAAGAGTTCAAAATCATTTTGGTTGGTTTTGTAATAACCTGTATTCCTTTACCAACAATGAATCCTATTGATTTTTGTTTATTAGTTTGTTTTTGCGGTCTAAATATTTCTACTAGGGTTCGGTTTCTTATTTATTTCAATAGTTACTTTGCAAGCATAATTGGCATCAGTGCTTGGAAATCAAAAAGAAATCCAGAAACACGGAACATTTTTTTAACTGACGTGCTATACCTATTCTTTCTATCTCAACAGGTGATTTGACCCACGTTGATCATTTATCCCAACAGATTTTCGCATTGCTGCGCCACCCCCTTACTCAAGAAATTCACGCATTACTGAGCAAAACTCCAGACTGACAGAGAATGAATGCTCTTCAGGCACACCTAAACTCAAAACTTGGTGATCTCGGTAAGGATCCTTGGGGGAAGGGGCGGGGTGGTGGTGGTGGATGGGTTTCTCTGCATGTGGAAACAAACAGAATTGGGAACTGAAAATTTGTCTCCTTACACAAGACTGGAGATGAACTGCGGGGCTAGGAGCGGAGAGGTTGGGTGAGATGGGCCTGGAGCCGAGAGGAAGGAGTTGGCAACTGTAGGCTGATGAAAGGTCCATGCCACTGGGGAGAGACTCAGAGCCCATCACCACCCTGAGAGCCGAGGCGGAGAGACGTGGCCGCTCAGCCCAGTCCCCAGGACGGGTTCAGTTTCTAGGACTCTGGGACAAATGAGAGAGAATGGGGACCCCGAGACCGAAAAAAGATGAGTGTAAGGGCGAGCTCCCGTTCGCCTTCAGAACGGGATGTTACTGTGCCCACAGCCAACCCGGGGCGGAGTCGAAGAAAGCAGGGATCCATCAAAGACCGCACAGGTTACCTGTCTCAGCTGCCCGCCCCACGGTCTCCACTTCCGCAGACTCTGGGTAACTACGGACTACCGGGGCACGCGCCTAATGACGTCATCCACGCGCGCCGGGACCGCGGTAGGCCTGTCCTGCCCCTGGGGAAGACGTGAACGTAGCCGTCCGGGCTGGGCGGGGGGGGGGGTAATTTGCGCAGGCGCGGACAGAGGCGACTTGAACAGCTTGGCTGGGTTGGGTTCTTCTAGGGTTGCCTTGTTACCCAACAAACTACTCCTAATTGCAAAATCTTGTTGGCATTTAAGGAAAAAAAGTTATTGAAATACAAAAGTGCACTTTTTATTCCTTTTTTTTTTAACTCCACCTGTGCTGTGTATGACTGTCATTCCGTATTCATTCCACTACAGTTTATTCAAGTCCTCTATGCCCCAGGCAAGCCCTGGGAAAAACATTGAGTGCCTCAAGAAATACATATGCTTTCTAGAGATCATAGTGTGTGGAATAAAAATAAGTTCCTGGGAAACTAAAGGAGGAAGGGTGCCCCTTTAGTTTGAGATGCCAAGGAAGTGCCCTCTCAAGAGGCTCATTGAGGAGAGAAGAAGACAGCTCTGTAAAGATCTGGAGGAACAGGAACTAGTAGAACGATCCATGTGTTCAAAAGTTAAGGAGATAGGACAGAATGTGGTGCCCTTGAGACAGTGACAAAGTAGGCTAGGGGAAGAATAGAAGATGAGATCAACAAGCCAAGGAGAGTTATCCTCTTGCAGAGATTTTCTAGGTCATTGTAAGGGGGATGATTTTCTTTTAAGTGTAGTGGGAAGCCAGTGAAGAGCTTTAAATATGTGAGTGACAAGATCTGGTTTCATAAGATCAGCCTGGCTGCTGTGCATGTAAAGAAGTATGGGGAGATTAGAAAGGATGCAAAGAAAATCATTGCTTTTGCAATGATCAGGTAAGAAATGATGGAGAGAAGTGGACAAATATTGATATAAGGAAAAATCTGGAGGTGGATATAACAGACTTGGAGATGGATTAGATAAGGGTGATAAGGAAATGAAAGATGTGAAAAATGACTCCTAAATTTTGGACTTGAGCGCATAGCTGAATAATATGGCTAAAACAATTCCTAATACTTCACATGATTTGTTTCTCCTCCATTCAACCCTGTTCCTTTGCTTCTTTGTTACCAAGCCCTCTTGTTTCTCCTCTTTAACTTTCTGACCACCACCCCTCAGTTACCATCAAGGGGCTCTTTTTTCTTTTCTTTGTCCTTAGCCTTCTCCCCCTTGATCTTCTTATGCTACACCAGAAGTTGCAAATTCAAAAGTCTTCAGCATCCAAGGAGTGAACACAAAAGGGTGAAGCTTGTGGATAGAGACCATGGAGAACTGGAGCTCATGGTCTCCATACTCCACTCTAGTTGATTTTTACCAACCAGCAATGGTAGCGCAGTGATTTCATATCCTCTCATTTTTAAAGAGAAATCGATATACAGACACATGAACTCTCCAAAAAATAAATGTTGGACACTAATTAGAATTTTGTTAAACTTTTGTTTTGGACCGAACAAAACACACATGCAGGCCACAACTTTGCCTACTTGGTGAATATTTTCCCAGAGTGGTGACTGTCTACTCTTGTTTGACTACCACCTGTAAGCTGATAACTCCCCAGTCTATCTTGCCACCCAAAGCTTTAAAAAAATTATTTAAATACTCAAATTCCACTTAGATGTCCAGTTGGCATCTCAGACTTGCCATTGAAAACTGATTTCATTATCTACCCTCTTCCTCAAACATAACCTATTCAAATAGTTCCTGTCTCAGTTAATGGCACCAACATCCACCCAATCACCCCAGACTAAAATTCAGAATCATCCCAGACTCATCCTTTTTCCTTGTCCCACTGTCCAATCAAACATGTTCTGACTTTGATCTCTCAAAATTTGTCACTTCTGCCCATTGCCTTCATCCTTACTAATCACTGTCTTGGCTCAAGCATTCTTGATTTCTATTTGGGCAACTCATTTAACCTTTCCACACCTTAGTCTTCTACTTGTAAAATAAGAGGATTAAATGAGGTAATTCCTAACATCTGTTCCATTGCTAAAATTCAGTTTTATAGAGTCACCAAATGTGTCAGAGTAGTTGCCTAGAATTGTTTGTGAGGTTCTTTCTCTTTTTTTTTTTTTGGCCTTACTATTTTAATGCCAAGGATATTGTGACCAGGTTGACATGGAAAACTGGACTTCATTGAAATACTCAGTGCAAAATGAAATTAACAGTGGCTAAAATCAGACACAGTTTTGTTACAGAGTAAAAACTGACTGAAAAATAACTACTAATTAGTAATATTAAAAACAGAAAAAAGAGGAAAATTGTAAAAATATATCATTTATTGAAAGTTAATGGAAAAACTTAATTTTCTTGACAAAATCTGATCTACAATGTATGTGTAGAAAGATATTGGTCTTGGTTAATTAATCACAAAAAAAAGCTCATAATGTCAGAAGCCCTAATAGCTATAATTTGTCATGATGACAAAAAATAATACTGAAATATAGCATCAATGTAAGGGTTACATATAAAAATCTGGAACTGATTCCAGTGAAAATAACTTTAGTAAAATGGAAAAAATGAGAAATTGTTTAACTGTAGTATGAAATTGATCATGGCATTAAATTAACATTATGAGATTTGCCCCAGAAAAAAACTCTTTTATATAATAAAAGTTTCAAATAAAAAATTAATACTTAAGAACTTCCAGCTTATATGGAAGTGTAGGTAGATACATTTTGCCTTCATGCACAACCAAAAGAAGGACAACAGATTTAAAAGCAAAAAACAACCAGAACTGCCACAAAATTGAATTGAAAGTCCAACAACCAAGGAGTTAAAAAAGAAGCATTCATCCAGACTGGTGGGAGGAGCAGAAACGGGAAGCTGGGGTAGAGAATACATGCAGCAAGGCAACAGACTGGATGGTCTCACATTTGCAGGTAGATAAAACAAGGGGAACAACTGCAGAGTGAGACAGACTACATAACCCAGGCTTCCAGCATGGGAAACTAAAACCTCAAAACCTCTGGCTGTAAAAACCTGTGGAGTTTACCTCAGCAGGAGAAACTCCCAACCTCACAGGAGAGTTCATTGCATGGAACATGGGATCCTAGAACATACACAAGCCCACCAACCCAGGAATCAGCACCAGAAGGGCCCAATTTGCCTATGAGTAGCGGGCAAAGTAACTGAAAGTGGGGTGAACATTGTTTCTTCTCTGACCCCCTCCCCCGTATACAGCACCACAACTAATTGAAGTGGGCTGCCTCACCCTGGTGAACACCTAAAGCTCCACCCCTTATTACATAACAGGAGCACTGAGACAAAGAAATATGGCCCAAATGAAAGAATATATCAAAGTTCAAAAAAAAGAAAAAACTAAGCAATGAAGAGATAACCAATCTATCAGATGCACAGTTAAAAACTCTGGAAATCAATATGCTCACAGAAATGATTGAGTATGGTCACAAAACAGAGGAATAAGTGAAGGCTATGAAAAGTGAAATAAAAGAAAATGTGCAGGAAACCAACAGTGAGAGGAAGGAAACCTGAACTCAAATCAACGGTTTGGAGCAGAAGGAAGAAATAAACATTCAACCAGAACAGAATGAAGAAACAAGAATTCAAAACAATGAAGAAAAGCTTAGGAACTTCCAGGACAACTTTAAACATTCCAACATCTGAACCAAAGGGGTGCCAAAAGGAGAAGAAGAAGAGCAACAAGTAGAAAATTTATTGAAAAAATAATGGAGAACTTCCCCAACCTGACAGAGGAAATAGACTTCCAGAAAGTCCAGGAAGCTCAGAGAGTCCCAAAGAAGTTGGACCCAAGGAATCACACACCAAGGCACATCATCAGGCACATCATCATTACATTACTCAAGATTCAAGATAAAGATAGAATCTGAAAAGCAGCAAGAGAAAAGGAGACAGCTACCTACATAAGTGTTCCCATATGACTATCAGCTGATTTCTCAAAAGAAAACTTGCAGGCAAGAAGGGGCTGGAAAGAAGTCCTATGATAGGCAAGGACCTACATCCAAGATTATTCTATCCAGCAAAGCTCTCATTTAGAATGGAAGGGCAGATAAAGTGCCTCCCAGATAAGGTCAAGTTAAAGGAGTTTATCATCACCAAGCTTTTATTATATGAAATGTTAAAGGGACTTATCTAAGAAAAAGAAGAAGATAAAAATATGAACAGTAAAATGACAACAAACTCACAACTATCAACAAATGAACCTAAAACAAAAACAAAAACAAACTAAGCAAACAACTAGAACAGGAACAGAATCAGAACAGTAGAGATTACATGGAGGGTTATCATCAGGGAGGGGAATGGGGACAATGAGGGAAAAGGTACAGGGAATAAGAAGCATAAATGGTAGGTGCAAAATAAGCAAGGGGAGATTAAGAATAGCATGGAAATGGAGAAGTTAAAGAACTTGTATGTACGACCACAGACATGAACGAAGGTTGAGGGGGAATGTGGGTGGAGAAGAGAGTGCAGGGCAGAGGGGAATAAAGGGGAGAAAACTTGGGACAACTGTAATAGCATAATCAATAAAATATTTTTTAAAAAAGAAGTATATAATCTGAATAAAAGGAATAAAAA
This sequence comes from Tonatia bakeri, assembly GCA_004024845.1. Taxonomy (NCBI): domain Eukaryota; kingdom Metazoa; phylum Chordata; class Mammalia; order Chiroptera; family Phyllostomidae; genus Tonatia; species Tonatia bakeri. Next base: position 55,779 of record PVIA01003492.1, on the reverse strand, counting down.
GACCAAGATCTGTGTGTTATTTGGAATATGAGTGAAGTGAAAGAAGAAATAGTAAAATGCAACATGACAGGGAGAATAAAATAAACAAATCAAACAATAAAAACAAATACAACAAAAAACTAAATAAATGGAAAAAAGAGAAATAAAAAAACCATGCAACTTCTGAAGGTGAGCAGAGTGAAATTTGTGTCAGCTCTTGGTGTTCACCTTCTGACTTCTTTCTGGATCCATCTCAGGCTCTCTCATAGTTCCAGGTCTTATTGTCTTACTCTTGAAAGAAAAAAAAAAGCATTCTGCCTATTTTATAACTGCCACCCAGTGTTGCCGGTCTTCCTGGATCCTGCTGGCAGACAGAGGAGGGCTGGGCTCCATTTTTCCTTCTTTCTTGTGGTTCTGAAAGGATGGGGGCTCAGTCTGTGCTACAATAATCACAGGTGCCCAGTTTCCAGCTCACTACCCTCAGAGAACTTTGTGGCCCACACTGTCCACTGTGGGCATTTGCACCACACACCTTGTTTTATTGAACTTTGCTTTTTGTGCTTCGCAGATATTGCATTTTCATCAACATTGAGACAAGATATCCATCAGCAAAAAGATTAAGACTTACTGAGGGTGAACATGATATGAGCATTTTTTAGCAATACAGTATTGTTAATTAAACCTTGTATATTGTATTTTAGACATAATGCTATCGCACACTTAGTAGACTATTGCATAGTGTGAACATAACTTTTATATGCACAGGGAAACTCAGAATATCATGTGACTCAATTTATTGCCATATTCACTCTATTGCAGTGGCCTGGAACCCAACCAACAATATCTGTAAAGTAGCACGTATAGTTTAATTGATTGAAATGTTCTCAGAAAAGGCCCATGGTCAACAAACTGTGAAGTTTTTCACTAAAGGGAAGTATAGTAATATTTTACAAAGGCAATACATATGTGAGAGGAACCTCAAATATTGGCCAATTTTTCCTATGTTAGTAATGAATGATTTGGATAAGATATAGGACTGGCTTTTGATGAGATAATCACAGCAGGATATTAATTTGTGGGTTTTTTTCTTAGTGCTGTAGAAGTAAATGAGGAGTAGTTGTCCTTATCCTAAGAAATCTTTGTGTTCTGCATTTTACTGGGTTGGCCAAAAAGTCCATTTAGTTTCTTCTGTAAAGTAAAAGACACACCTTTCATTTTCACCAATACCTTTAGAGATTTGGGTATTTTGAGTATGTTTGGCTATCTCCCACTATTGGCTTCTAGTTGGTAGAGGCCAGGGGTGCTGCTAAAACATCTTCCAATGCATAAGACAGCCTCATAGCAAATAAATATTTGGCCAAAGTGTCGCAGTACCAAGTAGTAGTACCACAAACCATTTTTGATACATTCAGTCAGTCACAGCACCTTCTTCATACACTGCACAAATCTTTTTTAAGGTGTAGTTGTTTTTACCTTTCTTGAAATAATAAAACATAATACAAGAAAAATGTTGCTTATTTTTCTTCCATCATCAATATTAAAATGGCTGCACAAAAATTCACCAATTTTGATATCTTTTTTAAATGAGCACTGATAGGAGAGCTATCACAAAGCAATCTTAACAAAATTGTTTCTCATGAAGTTGAAGACAACTAGGCACTGCTACAGCAGTCACGTGGAAAACAACTAAGTGATTTTTGGTCAACCCAAAAACTCCCTAATGCAGGAATGTGTTTTGTGTTAGGAAGCTGCAGTTTAAGGTACCTGGAAGTCAACACACTGTCATTCAGGGAGGATATGAGTGAAGATAGGGCTGGCCCAAACAGGGCGGAGTGTGGGAACCTTTCCTGGAAGAGGAGAGATCCCAGTGGTGGAAGGTCAGTTTAGCCTGTGGATGTGAGAGCTGAGAAGCATTCAGCAAGGAAAGCATATGCAAAGATCCTGTGGCAGGTGGATATTTAATACATGCAAGGAACTTGCAGAGGAAAGGGGGAGCAAGGTAGGAAAGGTTTAAGTAATAAGGAGAAGCCAGGGTCTACAGGGTCTTGTTGGTCTTTTTCCTGAGAACAATGGAAAACCATTGAAGAATTTTAAGCAGGAGAGTGATACAATCACTTTTGCCTTGCAGCCATTTTATCTTTACAGAAGTTCTATAAGGTAAGTACAATTGCAGCCTGATGGAGCTAGCTTGGTGGGGGGGAACCCTGTATTTTCCATCAGCCACCCCAAATAAACATGCATTTTTATAAGACAAAAAGAGCAGTGTATTTACTATGGAAATGCAGCTTCTAGACAAAGCCTTAAGCACTCCTTCCTAACAACTCTTCATCTGGGTCCACCATTAAGTGTGTACCATTATTATTCACCCAGATGAAGAAATTGAGGGTTAGAGCAATTAACTAACTTGTCGAAAACCAAACAGCTAGCAAGTTTCAGAGTAAGGATTTGAATCAATTCTGACCAGAGATCTTGTAACAGGTATGGGTCACCTGTGGGCAGTTTCTCAACATGGCTACAGGTTTCTTGCAGATCTCTGTGAGGGCCTTCTTTGGCCACTGACATCCATTTGACCTGTGCACAGGGATTTGACCTTAAAGAGGTGACACTCAGTCATTAGGGACAAGAATTGAGAAACAGCCCAGTTTCCTTGCTCCTCACTGAAATAATTCTGAGGTATGCTCCACAAGGTCTTGCAGAGGGTCCCCAGCAGGAATGAGCCTCAGTTGTGCACAAATGTAACATGATCACTAATTTATCCTTTATTGGCTTTCCTTCCCTGTTTCCCTTCCCTAACTCTCCCTCAGTGCTTCTTGGAATAAAATTTTATGTAAATTATTTCACCTAAACCTTTGTCTCAGGGTCTGCTTTGGGGGGAGCCCAAACTAAGCTCTTAATCAGTACAATCTACTGCATCTCTTAATAGCAGTTGGAGAATTTCCCAAAAAAATCCATTAAAAAATCTCTTATTAGGAGATTTCCCAAAAAATTCCATTAAAAATTCCATTATTAGATTAATGAGCATTTAATGGGTATATGGTTCTGTACCTGTTGGTACAAAGGAGCCATTTATGACACCTGATCAGACCATTACTTTGGGAATAAGGGGACAACTCCAAGGAGGAAAATGAATAACTAAATGATGAAAAGAGAAAGATGACAATTTTGTATATAGGTGGCCCTGTATGGGCATATGATAGAGCAATAGCACTTATTTCCTAATATCTCTTCACTCTGATTCTAGGATATTGTATCTCCATCAGGGAAAGTAATGTCATGCTATTAAGAAATAATAATATACAACTTTTGGATGACATTACTCTATTAATTCTAGTTCTATCTTAGTTTAACCCAAACACTGTTCAGTGTTTGGATGATTTATCAAGATATGAAGTAAAGTTTGCCAAATCACTATCTACAGTCATAAATAATTTCACCATCTTTTATTTCACATTTTCCTCTTATAAGGCCATATATTGTCAATTGTCGTGGGTGGGCTTTATACCTCAAATTACATTTTGAGCATGGACTCTAGTTTTTAAAAATGGTATATATCTCATAGCTTTTCTAAAAGTTGAAGTCCAGCCACATGATGCAGAATCCTATGTGAATCTTCCATAAGGTTTGCAAATCTACTTTTCTAGCCACAGTGAGGGTGGCTTTAGCTGTCCTAAGAGGAAATGCCAGATGGTTTGGCTTGAGCCATGCCAGTTTCCAGAAGGAGTAGAATTTATTTTCTAGCTGATTGAAGGCACTTTGACCAATCCAGTCCTAGGTTTCCAAGGATTTCTAACCTTTGTTAAAACATGCCCCATGGATTTAATTTAAAATAGAATTGGTATAATTCTATGTACATGTGAGCACACAGAACTCTAGAATGTCCTGGCGTATTGTCCCCATTCGTAGTGTGCTGAGGTCCTAGGGTTCTGAGGAGTTGACATGCAAGCCAAGGAGTTCAACTCACTGAAATTCTATGAATGTTGGGCAGGTTATCTGAGGCACTTAGAAGTAGAAGAAAACTTCTGTCACCTAAAACTAACTCCAAAATAACAATAGTAAGAGACTCTTTATTTAATTTATTTTCAATTATAGTTAACATACAATATTATATAAATATATATATTATTTAATATATAAATATAAATAATATAAATATATATTATTTGAGTGTGAGAGAGATATTGATTTGTTGTTTCACTTATTTATACATTCATTTGATGATTCTTATATGTGCCTCAACTGGGGGTCAAACTTGCAACCTTGGCATATTGGGACAGTGTTCTAACCAACTGAGCTAACTTTCCAGGGCTTACAATGTTATATTAGTTTCAGGTGTACCACATAGTGATTAGACATTTATATACCTTATGAAGTGATCACCCTGATAAGTATATGAGAGTCTTTGGAATGTTAAGTTCCCGTGAGCATCCTGATCACTTGCAATCACACTGGAATTCTTTTCCTGGAATCATTTTCTTTATATTGCAGCAAACCTAGGGTTTAACTAGATATTCTGGAGTCATGACAAAAGTATAGCATTAAAGGTGGGGTGGGATGAGGGCACAAAGTCACAGGTTCAATGTTTCTAAACCAGTCTATCTGACTTTAGCTAGGTATCCCAAATCATTTGGAGGAAGAGATAATGGTAAAAGAGAGACAGACAATTCACCATGATGCTTGAAAGGTAAGAAGCATTGAGAGATTGCAAGGAAGAATTTAGGTGACATCACATTCAATGAATTGTCATTTCCAAGAAAAAAAAACCTACAACAGATCATGGTTTAAATTTCAAAATAGCTAAAGAAGGATGAATTAACTGTGTGCACTGGGCAATGACAAACTGTATAGTTGACAACAGGCATCAAAAATCGCTATGAAAGAAGTGAAATAAGCATTAGGTAGATGCCAACTCAACACAGGTACAGCTTATAGCATTATTTTTGTATTTTGATGAAAATCTACAATTTTTGCATTGTTGCAGAATAACTAAACCAGTGACAAACATTTCCAATTAACACTACTCTTTCCATGAACTTGTCTAGGTATTTTGGGGTTTTTTTTTGACAATACAGAAATAGTTACCAAAATACTTTCAATAGTTACAAAAACAATCTTCCCTCTGCTGTGAAGCTGCCTAAGAGAAGCACTCTCCACCTCCCCTCTACCCTCAAACACCATGCTTACCAGTCACTCTTTTTAACAGCTTTATTGAGGGATAGTTGACATACAATAAACAGCGTATAGGAAATGGAGGAGCTAAAGAACTTATATGCATGACCCATGGATCTGAACTAAGGGGGAGATTGCTTGAGGGAAGGGAAGTGCCAGGAGGGGTAAAGGGAGAAAATTGGGACAACTGTAATAGCAATCACTAAAATAAACTTAAAAAAATAAACAGCGTGTATTTAAACTGTAAAATCTCATAATTTTTGACATGTATACACTCACAACATCTTAATATCACTCCAGAAACTTTTTTCTTGTTCCTTTGTAATTGTTCTTTTGCACTCCCCCTGCTCCCTAGGCAACCACTTCTCTTTTTCTGTCTCTATAGATTATCCTGCATTTTTTAGAATTTCATTTTATTTTTAAAAATATTTCATTTATTTATTTTAGAGAGGTGAAGGGAGGAAGAGAACATCAGTGTGTGGTTGTCTCTAGTGCACCCCCTACTGGGGACCTGGCCTGCAACACAGGCATGTGTCCTGCCTGGGAATCGAACCAGCAACCCTTTGGTTCACAGGCTGCCACTCAACCTACTGAGCTACACCAGCCAGAGAAAATATATAATAGAATTTTATATAAATGGAATCCTACAATATACTCGTATATAACTTTCTATATGGTTTCTTTGACAACATGATTATTTTGAGATTCATCCATGTTGTAGTGTGCATCAGTAGTTCATTCTTTTTATTGCTAAGTAGAATTCCACTGTATAGATACACCATACTCTGATCCATTATCCATTCACCTGTTGATGGGTATTTGAATTGTTTCCAGTTTTGGGCTATTAAAAATAAGGCTGATACAAACATTCATATGTAATAAATCTCTGTAGATACTGACTTTCTCTTCTCTTGGGAATAGCTGGATTATATGTTTAACTTTTTAAGGAAATGCCAAACTGTTCTCCAATGTGGTTGTACCATTTTAAATGCTCACCAACAGCATATGAGTTTCAGTTCCTCCACATCCTTCCCATATTTTGTATGATTAGTCTTTTTTATTTTAGTAATTTTAGTAAATTTGTAGAGGTATCATGTTATGATTTTAATTTCCATCTCCTTAATGACACAATCCATGTCTTCATGTACTTACTTTCTCTCTCTCTATATATATATATTTTTTTTTACTGAAATATCTATTGAAATTTTTGCCCATTTTCTATTGGGATGTTTTCTTATTATTTAGTTGTGGGAATTCTTTATATATTCTGTTTATGTTTTTACTACATATATGCTATAAAAATATTTCCCCAGTATGTGATTTGTCTTTTCATTATTTTAAAGTATTTTTAAAACCACTTAAGTTCCTAATTTCAGTAAAGTCCAATTTGTCAATTTTATTTTGTTTATGGATAATGCCTTTCAGGTCATATCTAAGAAATTTCTGTCTAATCCATGATCATGAAGATTTTATCATATGCCTTCTGGAAGCTTTGTTGTTTTAGGCTTTACATTTAAGTCTAGGATATTATTTGAAGTTAATTTTTTAAAGGATATGAGGTATAGATTGAAATTTGAAATTCTTTTTTCTACCTATGGATATTCAATTGATTCAGCATATATAATAAATTCTGGGGTGATGTTGATACTGTTGGTCTGTGAGGATATACTTTGAATTGCACTGTAGTAAAATATATTCAAACAGCTAAGTGTATGCAAATGAAAAAGTAAGAAAATTCTTAATTCTAAAAACATAAATAAAAGAAAGGAAATACAATCACATGTTCCCTGGCTCTGTAGTGAGTATATGTACAGTTCTATTAGTCTATTTAGGCTGCTATGGCAAAACACCTTAGACTGAACAGTTTAAGCAACAGATAGGTATTACTCACAGGTTTGGAACCTGACAAGTCCAAGATCAAGGTGCCAACAAATTCTATTCCTGGTGAGGAATCCTGTCCTGGCCTGCAGATAGCTGCTTTTTCACTCTGTCCTATGTGGCAGAGAGAGAGAAAGAGACAGAGACACAGAGAGACAGAGAAAGAAAGCAAATCTCTGCTTTCTCTTTCCTTTTAGGGGCATTAATCCCATTATGAATGCCTCACCTTCAATGACCTCATCTAATTACTACCCAAACCCCATTTCCAAATATCATCACATTGGGTGTTAGGGCTTCAACATATGAGTTTGCTAGGGGACACAATTCAGTTCATAGCAGTGGTTATAATGATGCAAACACTTGATTATTGATTTTCTTTAAAATGGTAATAAAACTAGAAAGGGAGAATGTAGCAGTGGAAAAGAAACTAAATCTCTATCTATCAAAAGATGGAGATATAGCTCTGGCTGGTGTGCTCAGTGGATTGAGTGACAGACAGCCTGCAAACCCAAGGGCCACAGATTCAATTCCCAGTCAAGGCACACGCCTGGGTTGTGGGCTGGGTCCCCAGCTGTGGACTCATGGGAGGACCAATTGGTATTTCTCTCTCTCCATTTCTCCCCCGCTTCCCCTCTCTCTAAAAATAAGTTTAAAAAAAAGTTTTAAGATGGAGATTTAGAAACTTAATATGTAATGTCAAAAACTGATAACTTGAGAAATAACAGCATGTGGCTATTTTTTAGTGATGTTAAGGTAGCTACAGGGCTGGTGGCCGCTCCTTACTATCTGCTCTAATGCGTGAGCAAATCTATAATGTGGCAGAAGCCAGCTGTTTTTTATTATCAGCCTTTTAGTATTACTTGATTTTATTTTAACAGTGTGTGTGCTATGTTGCTTAAAATAAAAATTAAATCTGAAAATACAGTTATTGTATACAGAGTTTGGCATTTTTGAGTGAAGTTGGGCCTTTTTTGTTTAATGTTATAGTGAAGGGTAGAACTGAATGAGGCTTTCAGGATAATTAAAACAACTAAATATGAAAATAGTCCTTTCATTAACTAACCAACAATTCTAACTGTTGGGATCATAGGCACCATACAGACCTAAGAATAAGGTTGTCATATTTAGCAAATAAAAATAAACATGTCCCATGCAGTATTTGATACATACCATACTTATACTAAGTATTATTTGTTATTTATCTGAAATTCAAATTTAACTTGACATTGTGTGTTTTATCTAACAACCCTATCCTGGGAAATAAGTGATTCATGAAAATTGGTAGCACAGAACACAGTGGGGATGGGAGGTGGGAGATTTTTGTATTTACTTGTCTTGGATGAAGGAGGCCAAGGATTGAGCTCAAGGTATTTCTGGGGTGAGAGCCTGATGAGGCACACATTTTTTATTTTGTCCACTCAGTCCTCTGAGTCTGCCACAAACAGATATAATAAATGCACTTACAATAGGAAATGACCAAGTTGTGTTCCTTGAAAATGAATCTTGGCCCCTGAAAAGATGACAATTTCTAAGGGCTGAGAAATAGAGTGGTCAGAAGTGGAGCATGCATGCATTTCTGTCATAATTACTTTGTATTGTGAACATTCTGAGCAGGAGAAACTTAAGTCTGTGTTTTATACTTATTTTCCAGTTGTGATCTTTATACCAGGTTTTCCTCTTCTATAAATGTAAAAAGGAATAAAAATGACTGTTATGGAAAGTTTAAAACACATACAAAAGTAGGGGGAATAGTTTAACAAATCTTCATGTATCTGTCACCCCAACAATGATCAACTCACCGCTGGTCGTTCTTCATCTCAGTTCTTACTCTTTATCCCCCTCAGTTATTTTGAAGCGAATTCCAGACATCATCTAATTCCATCTCTAAATATTTCAGTATGTATTTCTGACGTATAAGGACTCTCCCTTTTAAAAATAACCACAATACCCTCATCACCCATACTCCAAAATCAACAATGATTCCAAAAAAAAGGCATTTTAAGTAAAATTTACTAGATGAAAAAGAAATGCTCTCCCAGGATTTTAGCCAACACAAACCTTTCTGGTATTAATTAAACAACATGGACAAATTTAAATACCACTCTGGTACCACTTCTGAGGAGGTAAATTCAAACATTCCAATTGGGTATTAAAATATCTTGCCACTTTTCAAAGAATATTTCTATTATTAATTCACTGAGCCAACAGATATTTATTGAATACCAATTTTGCTAAGAACAGGATGCACAGATCAACAAGATCTGGCCTTTGCCCTGAGACATTGTGAAACATGCCAGTTTACATCTAACTGCATGTGGTTTAAAGCAGAAAGAATTAGCCACAAATGTTTAAAGTAGAAATAGCAACCGAAGAGAGTTCTAAATGTTGTGCGCCTGATCTGAAGTAGCAGAGGAGGGCTTTTCACTGCAGGAATCAACATGAACATAGGCATGGAGAAGATAAACTCATCTAAATTATTCATTCTTCAAGAGCAAAGAATAGGTCTTACCTATCTTTGTAAATTTACCCTGGCTGTGACAACTAGCACAGTGCTAGACACACGGTGGCTACCTGATGAACATTCACTGAACAAGTAAATGTAAAATTCATTTTCCACCCAAGCGGTTATTAATATGAATTCTTAGCCAGTCCTAAAATTCCTAGGTTATATTATGTTGTTTTCATACACAAAGACTATGCCATAGAACTCTTGCAACTGCTATCAGGAAGAAGTAAGCGTTGAGATATTTTACAAATGCTGAACATGTTCAGGAAGATGCTGCTTACCTTATGCTCTCCTCTAGTTCCTCTCATATGTCTAAGCAGTTAGTTGGTAGATTTTCGCTGTTCTCCTTTATCAGTTTATTATGTGACCATGCCATCCGTGTTCCCCCAGTTATCATGACCTGCCCATCGGCCTCCTAATGAGCAAATATAAAATTTTATCACTGACCAATTTCTCTAAAAATAAAAGCCAGAGTGGAGGAGTTGTGCTAATCACATGATTGAAATTTATTGCCACTGAAAAACTATTGCTGTGCATGCGTGTGCATGTGCAGGGTTTGGTGAGGGCTCTAATTAAAACTTAAACAGCCATGGCTGGTGTGACTCAGTGGACTGAGCATAGGCCTGCGAATCAGAGGGTCGCTGTTTTGATTCCCAGTCAGGGCACATGCCTGGGTTATGGGCCAGGTCCCTGGGTGGAGGTGCACAAGAGACAGCCACGCATTGATGTTTCTCGCCCTCCCTTTCTCTGAAAATAAATAAACAAAATCTTTAAAAAACAAACAAAGAAAACCCTTAAATAGCTCTCTGCAATCATTACATGGGACTGTAAGGCCCTGAGTAGGATTTAATCCTCCTGTCTATTTTACAGGAGAGAAGGTCTGTGTATTTACCAGTTGGTCAGCAGTGCAGTAAATTTATATGGAGTTATTTTCCATATCACTTTGTTTATTTATATAGGCCCGATTAGACCCTTTTAAAGGCTTAACTTAGTGTGGCTGCTGCAGACAACTAGTTTACACCAAGTCCTTTTTGGCAAGACTTGAAAGCAAACAATAATGGTGTAAACAATTGTATGTGATTATACACTGCCAAATATGTGCATGTGGGACGACAAACAAAGCTTATTAAACAGACAACAAATAGCTGAGGTAAATATTAAATATGTTAACTCTACAAACTAACTACAGGGCTGGATCTCGTCAAAGTCTTATTAACTCAGCACAGCTGGATTAAAATAAAAAGAGCCCTTTAGACTTAAAAGCAGGAGATCCCCAAGTCAGAATGTCTGGATTCTGTTCCTGTCTCCATCACTAATTCACTAAGTGACATTGATTATTACTTTGATTTTTGTTTGAGTTTTCCCATCAATGGCAAGGGAATTTTAGGGCTGCTCCTGAGAGCATAAGGGAATGGTTGCCATATGCCTTCCCTGGAAAGGAACAAAAGAAAACTGCTGTCTGGTCACCTTCCAATTTATCCTGCAATCTCCAAGACCTTGATGTCCTTGGAAATTTAGTTGACTTAAGCAAAAATTGGTGAAGGATATGACACTTGCAAATTAGGTCACCACTGTGACCCAACAGTGACAGCTTGGGAGACTAGCCACCAATATGAGGACATGGTTACTGATGACCAATTCTGCTTTGGAGTGAACATGGGAGAGGGAAGCACAAAGATTGGGAGACCCTTGCAGTCCCAGAATAGGTAGTCATGCAGGACACTTGTCCTAACACTTAGGACCAGAGGTATGTGAACCCACACAGGTTCATGGCTATTTTTTAGTGTTCTTAGTAGAACTTGCTTTAAAAGCAAGCTTGTCAATAAATTTTTGGACCTTACTTTACTTATCCCTGTCCATTTCCTGCCTCATGCCCTGAAATATCATCTACTTCACACACCCTAGGTTTCCCACTATTCTCTAGATCAGAAATGTTCAGTTTGGCTGCACATAAGAATCATCTAAGGAAATTTTAAAAGTCTTGATGTCCAGGCTTCCACTCCTGAAATCTCTGAGGGTGGGACTGAATCCTCAGTATTTTTTGAGTCCCCTGGGTATTATGAAGTATACCCACACTGAGAAGCACTGAACTAATGGTCCAAAGGGATGATCATATTTTAAAGTAGGGGTGCCCCTTTATCTTGGAGATTCACTTGAGTCACCTGTGGTGAATTAAAATGTCACATTTGTCTGGGCCCCACTGTCCCAAATGCAACACTCCCCTTCTCTACTACTTTCATCTCAGTCCAGACCACTAGCATCTCTCTCCTCTATTCTGTGACAGTATCTGTTTCCACAGCACCTAGAATAAGCTTTGAAGCATACATATGATCATTTATCATCCCACTCACAGTCCTTCACACTTATGATAAAATCCAATGTTCTGGCCATAGCCAATTGGCCCTAAGTGACTAACCTCTGCCCCTTTCTCTCTAGCTTCATTGCTTCCCACTCTACATCTTACTCAGTAGTCTCTAGCCTCTGGCACGCACAGCACATTCTTACCTCTGGAGCTTTGCATCTGCTGTTCCCTTTGCCTAACATCCTTCCTCCCAGAAGGTTTCACTACCTTCATTCAGGATTTTATTCCTCACTGGTTACCTTCCCTTGGCTATATCTATCTCAAATAACACCACTCTTCATTTTGTTCCCTTATGCTACTAATATTCTCTTTCATAGCTCTTAGCAGAAACCACATTACTTGCTAGTTTATCTATTTAGCAAGTTATCTATTTCCCCCCTAGAAAATGTAAGCTCTCTGAGGGCTATGACTTTGTTTTGTCTGGCTATAACCCAGTATCTGGAATAGTGCCTTGAACACAGTAGGCATTCAACACATAGTGAACAAATGAATGAGTGAATGAATAAGTAAATGTCCCCTACTTCCATTTTACTCTCATACTCAAACATATCATAATTATGAGGCTATCTCAGAAAAAGTCTATTTAGATCAACCAGGTTTCTCAAATAAAGCAACACTTGGATGCATTTTGCTCTAATTTGTTTGACCTCCTTCAATTTAAAACCTGAGTTTCCCTAGATCTTACAGGTCAGTAAATATATTGGGCCATATAAAACATCAATAATTTTTTTTTTACTGGGAATGATAATTGCTCTAAATTAGGGCTATCAGATTTAGCAAGTAAAAATATAAACTGTCTAGTTAAATTTGAATTTCAGATAAACAATCAATAATTTTTTAGTCTCAGTATATTCTAGGCAATTGGGACATATATTAAAAACTTACTTGTTGCTCATATGAAATTTAAATTTGACTGGGTGCCCTGTATTTTATCTGAAAATCTTAATCCAAAGTGTGATGGGGTTTGTCTTAATGTAGGAGCAAGTATGGAATCAGGGAATCAGGGTTTACATCTTAGCTCAACCACTTACTGATTATGTGAACTTGGGTAAGTTAGTATTTAAATTTGTCAAGCAGTGTTTTTCCATCTCTAAAATGAGGATAATAGTATCTACTTTGTATGGCTATTGTGAAGATTAAATGCAAAAATGATTTAAGTCACTTAGTATAGCATCTGGCTCATAATGAGCACAAGTCATATTACTGTCATCATTGTAACCGACTTGTCAGGACTGAGGAGTTTCCTGGGAAGTGGGACTTTCAGTGCTAAAACTGGGAAAGTTCCAGGCAAATGGAGACAGTTGGTCATCTTCACAGCTATTTTTAAAAAGTTTAGGGCTGCTATGCTACTACACTGACTGAGCTTTAAGAAATTGCATATGAGGATTCTTTTCTACCAGTTGTCAAGAAATTTCTGGTTGCAATAGAAGTTTTTCCAGCTTATATTTTAAAAAGCAAATTTATTTCTACTAACCCTAGTCACATTTAGATCTCCATTACTGGAAAGAGATGTGTTTGTGTTCTATGTATTTAGAAAATCATTCATGTGGCACCATTAAATGTTTACTGATATACTTTTAGCACATTAACAATCAAAATGGAGCATTTGACTGTCTGCAGTTCTGTGCATTTGTAGTTCAACGTTTGTCCTCTGCATCCAAAAGAGCTGTTAAGAAATAACTGGTTTCACAGGCAAAATGTACTAATTTATGCAAATGCAATGACCGAAGCAGCAAGATTCAAAGAGTGATATCCAAACCTCTTAGGCAGGGGAAAAGAGGTTTCCCCTCTGTTAGGGTTTTGTCTCTAGATCAGAAAGGTGCCTCTGTCGGCTGGTACTTTGTAATGTGGTGGAATTAGAGACATCCCTTTGGCCATGACCAAGAGTAGAAGAGTGGTTACACAGCATCTGTGTGTTGAGTTTCCACTTTCAGAGCTAGTCTCTCTAGACATAGCACATAAGACTTGGTTGGAGATTTAGGCAACATCATAGTGACAAAATGGTGAGGGCATAGCCAACAGAAGGTGGGAGCAGGAAGCAAGGAGAAGACAGTGCCAATTAGGCAACCATCCTCATCTTATAAACGTAGAAGTTACTGGGTGAAAAACTAGAGATTCAAGTATATTATTTGTTATATCATGATAATACTTAAGTATGGTATATTATTTATAGTTACAAAGATCACCTGTGGAAGATCTGATAATTATCATCTAACTCTTGAGAGGTAGGAGAAAGAGATTGAATAGTCAAGAATAAACTGAAACATCACCTTTTGTACCAGAGTTCCTAAATACTCTAGAGTTAAGTCAAGAAATTGAGAAATAAGCATAAAATATAGAGATGAGATGGAAACCAGAAGAACTAAATCCAGAAATTCTTATTTTATTTGTTTAATGCTGGAACTGAGTGGGGAGGGCTAAGGTGAAAACTACTGATTCCATTCAGAGCTTCTCTGCTTGAGTCCCTCCCTGTGTGTGTGCGCAGGCTACTTTGATTTTTAGAAAATCAATAAAAAGGTGATGCTGTTGTGGTGGAAAGTTGTGGTCATATTTTTCTTTTTAGGCAGAAGTGAGCAATACTCTCAGTATTGTTTGATGAGTTTTCAGAAATGGAGTTAAAAGTATTTACACTTATTTTGTGCTTCAAGGGTCTTAAGAACTACTTGGCAAAATTCAAACTACTAAGCAAGGAAAATTTTGGAAGAGGAAATAAGGGGAAAAGAAAGAAGAAAAGAATTCCAAGATAATTTTCTTGACACCATCAGTAGCAAAAACAACATTTACCAGCTTTAAATGCCAAGAGCCTTAGTACTACCCTAAATACTAATTATATATTTATGGAGAAAAACATCTTATCACCTCTCACACCCAAATCCGGTCCTCCTGGGTTCCTCTTGCTCCCATTCTCTGCCTTGCTAAGCCTTCAACTAAGTAATTTAGCATTTTTTAATTTCTCTTCACTTTCCTTCTGTCCTAGGTTTTTTCATACATATGATATTATCATATATGCATCATTCATCTCTGCTGTAGTTAACAAGGGTGTGCCATCTGCATCCTTTGATTTTTTTGAAAAGAGGGGAGCATTTGTTCTTAGCAGTAAATCAGTGTTCCTCCTTTTGGATAAGTTCACTGCCAGGGAGGATAAGAGTAAATCTCCCTTGGTCCAGCTGCTGATTGAGTACAAATAAACATGGACTGGGAGTGGAAGACTTTTTCTTTGTTCTTTATTTTTCTTTTGGACTTGAGCTTACATTTTCCTTCCCAGTCAAAAGCTGTTGTAGGCCAGCTTGCTCACGTGTATTGAAAGCCTTCTATTTACAAAGGAGCCCTTCGTAGGGTTACAGAATCTTGTCAAGCTCAGATGCACTGTATAAGGGACATTTCTCCAATGAAATTGTCTCCTTTTAAATCCTGTTGTCTTTCTTTAGTCAGCCCTTCTCATTCAAGCCTGTCTGGTTTCAAGCCATCTCGGGACTATATTCGTTTGCAAAGGTGCTGGCCCAGGGGCTGAGAAGTGAGGGTGGGGAAGAGCCAGTGCCTGTCATATAGAAAGCCAGGTGGTAAACACCTGTTTCTCTTCTCCTATCCCTGGAAACTTTGAGCAACACAGACACTAAGCCCACACAATTGTCACTGTGGCATTGAACTGTGATGGCAAATGACAGTTGTGACTTCATTGAAGAAAGCCAAACAGCTGGCAAGGCCTGGTGGGTGTGCTCCTAATTTGTGCACAGATAGATAGCTTTGTAGTGCACAATAGGTTCTGGCCAGCAGTGACTGCAGCCAGACAAAAAAGAAAAGAAAAGAAAGCCCTTCCATTGAAAATGTGGCTTCCTTCTCCCCATTGAAGTCAGTGTCAAAGTTTACTTCTGTGAGGGCCAAAAGGTTGAGCACAACAGTTTTAAAAAAGAAGCACACACACAAAGGCTGTCTTCAAGGCCCATCACATTTTTATAGTAAATTGTGAGTGCCTTCTGCCTTTCCCTGGCTGGTCAGTGTGCAGAAGAAACTTGGAACCTGAGGATACAATTTTTTTTTAATGCCAGCATCTCTAGAAAGATAATTGCTTTATTTTCAAATAAAAATATAAGAATTCTTTCTATTTGAGAAATCATCCTTGGTTCTATTTGGACCAGATGATACCTTTCTAAGACTTTCTGAAACAAAAGGGACAAAGGTGGGTGCACACAGGGCCAGGAGGATGCAGGGGAGATAGTTAGCTTACCTCTTCCATTTCATAACTTGATGAACTGGTCTTGTTTATTACATACTCACATATAGGAAAATCTCTTCTTCCTCACTCTGAGACCTATGGCTTGGGAGGGATTCACCCCACCTCTTGTTCCAGGGGCAGACTCTGATTGGCTTACACTGAACAGTTTTCTCCATCTACCTATTCATCTCCTCCAATGGTTCCCTGATAAGCCAGATCAGATTCCTTGAAGTTCAAGGAGACATTTGAGACCTCTGAGAAAGACAAACATCCTCTTTTTCCTACAGGTGCTACCTGAAAATGTGCTCACAGTACCTCTGGTAAGTATGGGAGGGTATCTGAGGCCTGGAGATGCTGCAGTCATGTTGCTCCCACACGTGGAGAGCCTGGAGCTATCTGTGAGGAGGATGGGATGGGAAGGAAGGACAATGTGGTGCCTGAGGATGAAGCTGAGACAGAGAGGAACCAGTCCCCTGACATCCTTGTTGGGAATGTGAGGTCAAGCCTCACCTGAGGCCAATATCATTTGTGGGCATTTCCATTATGTAAGCCAAGAAACCCACTTCATCGATTAAGAAAGATCACATTGGCTTGTTTTTTGCTTGCAATAAAATAGTTCCAAATGATATGTTCTTTGTTAAGAACTTCCTATATCTTCCCATTGTCTATACAAATGAGCTTAAATTTCTTAGCATTTGAAATAGTCTACAAGTGGAATATAGCCCACCTTTTTATTCTGGTCAAACTTGTCTTACAAATGTTCCCACTTTGTCCCTTTTCTCTGCTATTCCTCTTTAAAGGTCATTGCTCTTAAACTTTATATCTTCCTTGATCTTCCCAAACTATACTTACCTCTCTTGATCTGTTTTCCTTCCCCCATTCTTTCAATTATTATTTGAACTGCTGTATTCTCTTTGCCCTTTTCATAGGCTGCCTTATGTTGTTAACCATTTTAATGAACATTTAACTTATCTCTGTGAGAGCAGGTACTACAGCTCTCTGGTCAGTGGCTATCCTTTAGCACCTAGAACCACACTTTACACACAGTAAGTATTAGTAATATGTGCTAGGTAATTTGAAGTAGTCATGCATTTGATCACCATCAGTAGGAATGATTATGTCTAGGTGAGGTTATGGACTCAAATACTACTAGACACATGAAAACAGTTAACAGAGGAGTCTGATTAAATAATTTTCACTTTGAGAATGAAGTGGAGATAGTGCATTTTTAAAAAACCATTTCTATGAAACAAGCTAGACTATAACCCAACTCTTCCAATCACAGGGCTTGTGGAAACAAATGAGGTAAACTGATTTGACTAATACTTCTGTATTATGAAAGCCCACTGGAGATTGCTTAAGTATAAGCAGCTATCAAGTGGCCATATAATACAGTCCTATTACTCAAGAGCTGCTTGTGTGTCAAGAAGCTGTGTAATTTGGCGATCCTGATTCCCAGTTCTAAGTAAAGCTTCTGAGTGATGACTGGCCATTCAGGGGGCCCCCAGACCAAAGGCCTGCAGGGTGGCTTTGTGATGCTGTTCACTTCACCATTTCCTGTGCTACTTCCCACCTATGATCACTCTGGTTTCATGGAGTCTGTTTACAAAGAGAAGTAAATGTCCATATTCTGCTTGGCCTCCACATAGGTTTTATTGTAACTCTTTAACACTCTATTATATTCTGGGGCATATTTCCATGGCGTTCCAGCATGACCCATGGTACAATGGAAACAGGCTGTCTTTAGTATTTCATAGCCTGCACACTTTATGACATCATCCTGCGAGATGTAGGGAAAGCTATAAGAAAAATCCAATTTGGCCTGCTCTAGCCACAGTTGCCTTAATTAGCCTCTGTTTTTAATGTAATGAAAGGAACAAACCTGAAGATGGTTAGCCAGGAAAATTATGAGCTTTCAGATACACTTGGTTACTATAATTTTTCTGCTGGCAGAGAATGTTGTTCAACTATAGATTTGCTCTCGATTTTGAAAACACAGACTAGAAGAAGAAAGGTATGTATATAAATTCTTAAAAAGGCATTAAGGCATGCTATCTTGTAACATCATCGTCTTGGCATCTTATTCTCCCCAGAAAGTATAAGCACTTCTTTTCTATATTGTTTCTTACTTCTTTTTGCTGTGAGCCATATAATTTGTGAAACATAAATATGTAATATTGAGCTGGATTGGGTCCACACTTTACTATAATGCTACATTGTCTTCATTGACATCCCTTTGGAGTAATTTTTAAGCAAAGAATTATTTGGAACATGGGAAAATAAGGCACATTTTCTCCTAAATGTGGGCTTTAGTCTTCCGAGTAAATAGATGCTTCTGAAGCAGCCAAGTCTCCATCTGGTGTATCTGAGTAGGAGTTTGATATTTGCACTGAGAAATATTGAATTCCTAGAACAGAAGAGATGATTCAAGAATTTTCTTACAAGTCAATTAGACTTTAAATCAGTTATTTGCATATTCATGGGCAGATATAGTTCTGTAGTACATTCTACGCATAAACAAAAAGAGCATCAGCCATCCATCTCTACCTTGATAGGGTCTCTGATATGTTGTGACCTGTGGATTTGAATCACATGCTATACACAAATCACCTTCTGGGTGGTGGCCTTAGCCGGACACCTGCGTCCACTCTCAAAGCAGCTTTATCACTCTCTTCCTCAGGTAGGATTTGCGGTTACTCTGATGACTCATTAAAATGTTTGTCTAGAAAAATGGCAACCTCTCTTCTCTTTCACCCTTCTACCCTCATAAAGACCATGAATGCTGCCAATGGAAATGAAGAAAAAGTGAATAGACTTAACAAAAATGTGATATTTATGATCATTATCTCTTGAATATCCATGTTACTGTGGCTGTGAGGTGTGGGCAAGCCACTTCACTTATCTGAGCCTTCATCCTTCCTTCTTCCTTTCATTCCTTCCTTTCTTCATCCCCTCACTTATTCGGTAAGTACTTATGGACCACCTTCAATGTGTCAGACACTGGTCTAGGCACCAGGAATATGATGGTGAACTAAACAAAATCACACCCTCACGGAGCTTATAGTCTGATGGGGGAGGGACAGAAGACAGACAATAAGCCATTATACCTCATTGTTTTTAGTTAGTTTGCTGGGACAAATATGACAACTTTCCTATGATCTTACCAAAAAGACTTAATACTTAATTATTTTAAAATTGGACTCTGCCTTAGTTAAAGTTTATTAAATATTCTGAAGGGCTTATTCTGGTGCTTTTCTTAAGGCAGCACTCAGGATAAACTGGAGGCAGAAGAGGAAAAGAGGCAGGGCCTCCTCCACTTACCAACTGCATCAATTGTGGAATTCATTTAGCCTGTTAAGCCCCTCAGTATGGCAATATTACTTTCCCTAATTGCCTCCTGGGTTAATCTAGGAATCAGACTGGGTTGAGCTCTGGGACAGAGCACTATGAAATACAAAGGCTGATACTGAAGATACTGATTCAAGTGCAATGATGTCAGTGATAAGAAGTAAGGTGGGTAGCATAAGGTCATTTATCCCTGAGTTTCTTTTTGGATTATAAGGCAATCCAGATTCAGCTTCACATGGCACCATTGACATTTACACAACATGTGTTAGACACTTGCCTAACCGTAAACCTAAACTCATAGACTGCTGACATTGTTCCTTTTGGGCTCCTTCATTTCCTTATGGGGCACATCACCTCCAGCAATGGGCATTAACAGACTGACTAATTGACCACTTAAGAAACTGCCTGCACATCCACAGGAATTCTTACTCAGTTTGGGATCAAATGTTGCATTTACCTTGTATTCTTTAACACCAATATTAATATTTAAAGATATGTAAATGATTGCCATTAGTGGAAATTCAACAGACTATTGGTGAAATACAACTGTGGATCGATTATATCTTCCTTTATTCTCAATCTGTTTTGGATTAAAGACAAGAAAACACCACATTAGCAAAAGAAAATTTGCCCTAAATGTGAGAACAGTTGGCTTTTATATATATCGTTAGGTATTCACAGAATGGCAAGGAGCCAGGAAAGCACTCAGTGGAGTTTTCCATTGCACTCCCCACGTCTTGCTTGCAGAGTGTGTATTTTTTGTCTTAAAGTGCCATGCTCCCAGGCTGAGAGAGATAGTCTGTCTTTCTTATTTCTGTGTAAATAAAACAGTTAAATATGAAACAAGCAGAATTTTGATTTGAAGAACAGATAAGTACGTTAATAAATGTTAAGCTAATGGAACTGTTTTCCATCAAAGACCTTGTCCTTGTTAGGGTTGACAGTCTGGTCCTATCCCAAATACAGCTGAAAGCTAATTGACTTTGTCATTGCCCAAGCATGGGAGCCAGGCTCAGAATTCATGCTAGGGATGGAATGGGTCTATGTTTCTTCTGCTATAAGTGTGAGATAAAAAAAAAATTCCCTTTGAACTAAAAGAGGTGTATATGAAACAGCAATAAAAAGGATGAGCACTAATGATATATGCAACAAAATAGCTGAGTATCAAAAGATGACACAGAAAAGCATATACCAGGGGTATCAAACTCATCTTCACTGGGGGACACGGCAGCCTTGCGGTTGCCTTCAAAGGGCCGGATGTAATTCTAGGACTGTATAAATGTAACTACTCCGTAACTAGGGGCAAGGAGCTCAGCGCTGCTGCCAGGTAGAAACAAGGTGGAGGGCTGGATTCTGCCCGAGGGCCTTGTGTTTACCACCTGTGTCATATACTGTATGATTCCATTTATATGAAGTTCTAGACAAGACTAATCTGGAGAGTTCAGAACAGCAGTTGCCTGTGGGAGAGGGGTACTGACTGGAAAGTGACAAGAGGGAACTTTCTTGAGTGATCTGGGTGGTAGTTATAGAGGTGTACACACATAAGTGAAAAGTCATTGAGCTAGACCTTAAGATTTATGCATTGTATGGCATGTAAATTTTATCTCATTCATTTTTTTAGAGAGCATAACATTTAGGGGCCATCTGAGCACACATTTGTAACAATAACAATAATATATGAATAACATTTGCCAGGCTGCAAAAGACTTTCATATACATTGTCTCTTGATTCTCAAACTCTTTGAGATTAGATGAGGAAGGTAAGACTCATGAAAGTTAAGTTCACAAGGGTGTCCCCTCTACTCCCCATTTCACCTACTCGGGGACACTGGACTGCCTCGGCAGCAGTGTTTCTCAGTGGGAGTGCTGCTGATGGCATTTGGTCAGGACATGTTTTCAAAGTGTAAGTCTGTTCCATGAATTGCAGAACATGTGCCATCCCTGGCAAACGCCCTTTACTAAAGGTCAATGGGCTGATCAGAAACACATCTGCACGTTTTCAGATGCCTCTGGGAGGGTACTATAGGCTTTGGTTGAGAGGGCTGATGTTTACTGTATCCTTGGATAGTGGGGCTTGATTGCCAGTTAATTCCTAACTCCCGGAGGACCTGGAGCCTTGAGGAGGGCACTTGTGTTTGGGCACGGATGAAGAATGAGATGTTGGGCTGGGTCACCCAGTTAAGCCACTGTTCCTGCATTGGCTTGAGATCCACTACACAAGTCACTTTATCCATGAGCCCACCACTGTACATCCATAAATGTCGCATTGGGGTAGGGCTTGAGTTCACAGTCTGTTCCCTGGAGGTCCAATCCTCTAACCTTGTTTCTTTTCTCTGTTGCTCCACTAGGATCAAGTATCTGGAACTCCTTCTATCCCTGGAACACAAGAGATTAGCCAGGATCCCTAACACTGCCCACCTCCTCCCCAGAAGTGGAGCCTTCATTGTCACACAATCTCTAGCAGGTCCTTCTGTGATAGAGGAGACTGCTGAGGGGCACATCACCAAAATGACCAAGGACTTCAGCCCAGTTCTCCTCAAATTTGGCTCTTAATCCACTACCACCTGTGTTGCCAAACTATGGCCCATGTTCCAAATCTGGACCCCTGCCAGCTCAAGGATTTTTTAAAAAAATGTTTTGATAGTTATTTAAAATGGTTACATAAATAACTACACAAAAATATCCTTGATTTTGCCTCTTGGTCCACAAAGTCTAAAATATTTACTATCTGTCCTTTTACAGAAAACTTTTTGCTGACACTTGCATTGCCATTAGGCTTTATTCCAGTGGGTATTTTGTAGATCTCAGACACGGTTTATGAACAAAAGCTCCCCTGTTGGGAGCAATTGTGATTTCTGTTATACTGTAAGAACTGGACAAGGGGCATGAAAGAAATCAACTTTATTAAGATATCAGCCAAGCTTATTAAGAAACAGAGGGTTAAATGAGGGTATAGAGATAATCGATCACAGACATGTCCTATCATTTTAAATCAAATGATTGTATGGGATCATCTCACCTGTGCCCTTCTTCCCCATGACAGCTTGATGACCAGATTCTATACTGACATGATTGACATTAAGAAAATCACTCGTGTCAGGAGAACACTGATACAAAACTTTAGCAACTGCTTAACTAATTATATTTTTGCCTTGGGGTTCTTGAGGCCACAGACCATTTGTTCATCCATCAACAAACATGAGGATACAGTAAGAGAGGAAAGAAGAGACCCCTCTCCTGAGGAACTTACTGACAGTAAACAGATGTCTAGCAGATGAGATAGGAGTTAGAGGAGAGGCACATGACCTCACTGGAATGGAGAAAATGAAGCCCAGTCTAGGTCTTGGAGGATGAGTTCATCTGCCAGGTGAGCAAAGGTGAGGAGAAGGGCATTCTAGGCAGAGAAGAGTATGAGCATCTATTGTGTAAAAAGAAATAAAAGCATGGTAGCAAGATGAAACATGAGGTGATAGAAATCAGTGAAGAGTCTGGTACAGCAGGCACTAAAGATGAAAGTGAGAGTAAGAGATGCTTATAGAAATAGTCAGGGGCCATATCCTGAAGGCTTTCATGGGCTGTTGTCTTGGGTTGGGATCCTCTAGAAGCAGACCCTGTTACAAGGTAAGGCAGATTAGGGATGGCCATAATTCTTTGTGACTTCTTTCACTGACAAGTGGAGGCTTATTTTTGACCTCTTGAACCTGGGCTGAACTTAGTGACCTGCTAGACAAATAGAATGTGGTAGAAAATGACACTCTGGAACTTCTGAGACAAACTCATAAGAAGCTTTTCAGCTTGTGCCTGGTTGTCTTAGAACACCTTCTTTCTGGGACCTTTGAACTACCTGATGACTCTCAAACTTCAAAGTTGGAAAGGCCATGGGTAGGCCCTCTGAATAACTGTTCCAACTGAGTCCAGCCTTCTAGCCATCCCTGAATCCCTGCCAAAGTGCCAGATACATGAATGAAGGTATCTTGGATACTCTGGGCTTGCCCGCTTGTCAGTATAACCTTAGTCAACACCACATGGGTGAGAAGACTTGCCCCACTGAGCCCTGCTCAAATTCCTGACCCAGAAACTTGAGATAAAAGAAAATGGCTATTGTTTTTGTCACTAAGTATTGAGGCAGCTATGTATAGCAATAGATAACTGTGTTAGTTTCCTAGGGCTGCTGTAACAAAGTGTCAGAGACTGGATGGCTTAAAAATCCAGAAATTTATTGTCTTATAGTTGTAGAAACCAGAAGCCAGAAACCAAGGTGCTGGCAGTGTCACGCTTGTTCTGAGGGCTCTAGAGGAGGATTTATCCATGCTTTTCTCTTAGCTTGTGGTGTTGCTGGCAATCCTTAGAATTCCTTGGCTGTGAGACATAGCATTGCAATCTCTGCCTCTGTCATTACATGGCATTTTCCCTGTGTGTCTCCATCTTATTATGAAAAAAGTCATTGGAGTGCAGCCCACCCTATTCAAGTGTGACCATATCTTAATTATGTTTGTAAAGACCCTCTTTCCAAAAAAGGTCACATACACAGGTACCTAGTTTTTAGGAATTCAATATATATTTTAGAGGTACACAATTTAACTTACAACAATAACACAAACAAAGATTTGAGTACCAGTGGCTTATTTGGAGAATGTTTCTAGGAAGCATTGGTAGAGGAGTGGAGAAGTTAAAACAGAAAAGAGAAGGAATCCAGAATAATGTTCATTTTAGAGCTGATGGCTACTGTGGGCAATTAGAGTTAATTCCACTGAGAATCTGGGAGATAGTATGGAAAATACCTCAACATTATTACCTCCCTATTTCCCACTCAAGGGCCAGGAAGATGGAGAATTTATCCTTCGATTCCCATCCATCATGGGCTGAGGGCTACTCCCTAGGAGCACTAATTCCCGGCATGTTTGGCCCACTGCCCACAGCTAAGAGAAATCCCTTAAGTGAAGAGTAGCAGATGCTTGAGATAGGATGCTGTGGGCATGTTCTGGAACAGTGAGTGCTTGGGGGCACGATATGAGTGGGACACTCGCAGCCTTTGCTATAGCCAAGTGAAGGAGGTTGAATTTTATTGAGGTTGTGGGGGCTGGAGGGAGTGGGGAGTTGAATGATTTACTGCAGCAGGGCTATGTGTTCAGCTTTGAATTATAAATTGCTCAGAAGGGAGCTGGACACTCCAGTTAGGAAGCTGTGCCTGTAATCCAGGGAAGAACTCATGAACACACAAATAAGTGCAATGGGAGGTGAGATGGAGGGGAAAGGATAGACTCAAGATGCATTTAGTAGATAGAATCAACAGGACATACTAAAGAAAGGTAAGGACAAATATGAGGAGCTTCTGGGAGCCTAAAGGAACTTTAAACACTGAGCAAAGGTAAGGTGAAATCCTCTCTTTCATACAGATAGAATATAGATGTGACAGCAACCTGCCTCAGGGCCCTTGCATAGGCTGTCTCTTTTGTTGGCAGCATCTCTCCACAATCATGAGACCCCCTCCTAGCCATGTTGTGGCTCTTTGTTAAAAGAGCTTCTTCTCAGTGGCCTTCCCTGACTACTTAACTTAAAATTGTAGGCTACCACCCCCACTACTTCCCCTTATTGTCTTCTCTGGCTTTATCTTTCTCCACTTGTCACATGCTGACATATATTCATTTTAATTGTGTCGTTTTGTCTGTTGTAGTTACATCTCAGCTTCTAGAGTAAGACCTGTCACAGTGAAGTAGGTAAGTACTTGTTGAATGAATTAACAATTCAAAAACTTGTTGGTAAGCACAAATGGACTCTTTTTTCTTATAAGGGGGAGGAGTGATTGTGGCACAACCTTTACTGCAGTAGAAATCAAATTTCTATATCACTCCCTTTCTCCTGTAAGGACTGGGGGATGGACAAAAAAAGGCGGAGTTCTGGCAATGGCCCCCCACTTGGGCAGAATGAAGGCAGCACTTTCAAATGTGCAAGGGGAAGCCTATTGTTCAACAGGGGTGTAGCATGAGAACAGGGACTTGTGTGCATTGTTGGTTTTGAGAAGGAAATAGTTCAAAGAGAGCAGTGAGGGGACCTTCACTCAGTGTAGTAGATTGGGCAGAATTGCCACAGGGTTTTGCAGAGTAGGTGTCTCAGACTTGGTTTTATGGCATTTGGTATTTCTACTGCATAAACTCTATTTCCTCAGAAACCTACTACAAGTGCAGGTCTTATGTGAAGTTTTGAGGGGAAGTGAGGAAAGGACCTGAGTTTGACACACTATGGATCAGGGACAGCCAGCAGAGAACTTGAGATGGTACAAAAGTGGGATTCAGAGGAATCAGAAGAATGCAGCCAGGGATGACCCTGAGAATAGAGGGCGCTGAGACTTTGTAGAAATTTTGAATATTGTTTTGGAGTGAACAGTCACTTGTCGGAACAGTCATGTGGATTGCCATGATACACTGCATTCACATGGCACTTTATCATTCACAAGACATTTTCACAGGTATTATGTTATTTGTATCTGCGTTCTGTATGACAGAGCAGTCAGGTCATATACACAAGACCACCTAAGTGTCAGCTGCAGTTGAAATCAGACCTTTGGACTGGAATTCAAATGTTATTACATTACTTCTGGCTTTTGCAGATTTTAGTTAAACTTTCAACTATTTGAGAGGTTTGGGTGGTGCAGTAACTTGATGCCTGTGCCTGGGCACAGTTGGAACCCTCTGTCCTGGGAAGGTGGTCAACAGGAAGAAGCCCTGAGCTGCTAAGTGAGCCTGGCTGCTTGTCCAGTAAGCACAGCTCTGCTCCCCTCTGTTTTCTACCCTGGGCAGCATGCTGGAGGTTTTGCGGAGTTAGAAGGTCTTGGAATCTAACTAAGGCAAAGGGCAAAGGGCTAAAACTTTTCTTTTTTCACATGTTTTCAGAAGGGGAACTTAGAGGTTGATTTTAAAGAAAAAAGCGATTTCCATTTCTCATGCCATATTTGGGTCTTCTGTGGCTTAGAACATGAATGGAGCCTAAGTCTGGGTTTGGAAAGTTCAGGAAGCTGTATTTCCACAATCCTTTCTTTGGTTTAAGCTGTTGCTATGACATCTTACCCAAAGTATCCTGACTCTTTTTTAAGAGATTGCTCTATTGGGAAAAAATGCAATGATACCCGCGTTAGAAATTGAGTGTGCCATAAATTACTCTTCACTCTGCTTCTTTGGGCTGAAGGGAGGAGGTATTTGCAGTTCTGGTTATAACTGAAGCAAAAATATTTTATATGGACTCAAATTAAAGTGAGGGAGAAATGTCACTTAAAATTTTCTGTTAACATAATATGCTTATGAATCAGGTTTGTAGAATGAGAAATAAACACTCTTATTTTTTCATCAAAAAAATAATCCACAAATAGAATCCAGGGTGTCAGTGGCATGAAATTTAATTATTTACTCAGAACCATTACAACTGTTTTCTCCTCCTTTCTGTGAATGGATTTAGTGTGCCCTGAACCCCAAAGGTAAGTCGTAGAAAATTAACACTAAATCGATTTCTGGTTAGTGAGATCGAGTAAGTGGGATATGGGGTGACTTTGCTTTTTTTCATTTGTCCTTTTCTCTATTGTTCAATTTTAAAAATTAGAAGTATGTATTAAATTTCAAAACAACAAAGCTATTACAAATTAAATTGTTACCACTTCTATCAGGGTGCAATCAGGAAGGCAGAGCCACTCCGAGTTATGGAATGCGGATCCGTTACAGGAAGTAGACCTTACAGGGCAGTGGGATGGCTGGGGAAGTGAAGGCTTAAAGGGAGGGTGGGGGGTCATAGGAGTCAGCCTGCAGTTAGAAGCCGAGTGCATCCAGTCCCCTGAGGTGAGACCACCAGGAAGCAGTGATGGAGAAGCTGCTGTTTTTGAGCTCTCCACAGCCAGGCATCTGGTGATGGTCCAGAAAGCAGAAAGAACAATTAAGTATGTAGTACAGGAAACAGAACAAGCTGAAACCCACCAGCCCCTGTAGGAATATCTGTCACTGTGTCTAACCTTGATGACCTTCCAAAAGTTATGGCTATTGCTTCACTTCCTCATGCTAAGTTACATAGTCTTCTTTTTTGGACAGCTCTAACCTGGACCCACACAGGGAGGAGATGCTGGGAAACAAGCTTCCATCTTAACAAAGTTGACCACAGATATCACAGACACCATAAAGCACCATATGTATTTGATTCTGATCAAGACCTTTAATTAAATTAAGCTAGTGCCCTGGCTGGTGTGGCTCAGCTGGCTGAGCGCCAGCCTGTGAACCAAAGGGTCAGTCTCACCTGTTTGATTCCCAGTCAGGGCACATGCCTTGGTTGCAGGCCAGGTCCCCAGTAGGGGGTGCATGAGAGGCAACCACACATTGACGTTTCTCTCCCTTTTTCTCCTTCCCGTCCCCTCTCTCTAATAAATAAATAAATAAATAAATAAATAAATAAATAAATAAAATCTTAAAAAAATTAGCTGGGCATAAGAAATTCCCCAGTTTACCCCATTCTTTATAAATTGAAACCTCTGGCACAGACTCTTGTATGCATACATTTTGTTTGTCACAACTTGTCACAATTGGGAAGAGGCAGTTATTGAACAGTGGCTGTTTCTATTACAGAAATAGCAGTTTTTTCTACTCATTGTGTGTAGATGAGGAAAATCTAAACTGACAGACTCAAGTTTTTACCCTCTTAATGCTGTAGAGTCAAAACTCCATTAACTCCAGGGTGGGCTGGAATGGGAGTCAAAGGGAGAAAACTGTACTTGAACAATGATTAAAATTTAAAAAAAGTTAAAAAGTAAACAACAACAACAACAACAAAACCTCATTAACTCCAAAGCTGTTTCTATTATGTTCATGCATCATCTACCAATCAATGTCAGATCACAGGAATTTCATAATAAGATACACGATGGGAGTAGCCATAAAAAATGTCTAACTTCTGCTTTGTTTTCATCCTGCTGTTTAGCACAGGGATCACCCAACTATCTGATGAAATAATAGAAAAAAGTTGGTCTTCCAGTATCACTCATTTGTTCCATATTTATTAAAGCACCATGCAAGTGTATACATTTAAGATTAAAGAACTGAGGATAAGGGAAAATTTTCAACATGACACAAAATAAGAGAAAACCCCAAAGATTCAGCCTGGTTGTGTGTAAAGCTCGTCTCCATCACAGTCCCTTGAGAAATCACTGAGGCTATTATCTCTCTATGATGTAATTAGGAGTGTCAGTAATATGTATCAGATTAATTTTGATCATGTTTTCTTTAGTCACTCATTTATACTTACTTTGTGCTTCATCTACTCTTGCTTGAGAAAGCATTGCTCTGTACTTAGAGTTTTAAAAACTTTAGGAGACTCTAAGTGTTGCCATAAAGAGGGACTGGCTTTTGCTATGAAAAAAGCTTTATTATTTTATAATTACATAATGAGTTCTTGAAACATTCTCTTTAAAAGGATAGATGCCATATTGCAGCAAAATAATGTTATTAAAATTTCATAACCTGAAAACAGCCATTTGTGGTTTTTTCAGTACTTAGGGCTCCTTCAAGATAGTACTTGCATTTCTCCTCAAGTGCATCAATTTATGACCATAAGGGAAGAGTAAAGAGCTCTAAGTTATTAAAAGAATTGTTGACCAGTACAATACAAACAATGCGGTAGCTTATGGATTTTCCTAAGCTTCACCTTCTTTCTAGCCCCACAATATAGTGGAAAGAGAATGAGCTTCAGAGCCACCAGATTTGGCTTCAAAATCTTCTACTCCATCATTTTTTAGCCAAAAGACTAATGGCACATTATCCACTCCGAGGCTCAGATTACTTATCTATAAAATAGGAGTGATTGTTTTTAGATTGAGCCAAATGATATTGCTGCTACTCAACCATTTTTGACCTACGAAAGCAACAATTTTATGTGGTTCAGCCTAGTATATGCTTTGTAGATTGATAGGGGATGAAATAAATGTTCCAGAAAATGAAGCACTCGGTTTCCCACCTGCGTTGCGGTCAGCGCTCAATGGATGTTAATTCTACTAACGCTGCCTTTTAATTGGCCTGACTTTGGGAACACTTACTTGGGTGTCTGCATGTGTGTCTTCAAGTTAAATCACCTCTGAGCTTCTGGTTCCTTTGAGCCTTACTTTGACCTCTTCCTATCTATTAAGGCCCCAAAGCAAAACCTTTATCATCATCTTGAAACAATCTTCCTAAACCTATGATCAATTTTATTCTGAAACCCAGATCATAAGTTATAGGATCAGAAAAAACAGAATGTCAAACTGGTGAGAGTAGCTACATAGTCTCGACTTCAGAGTATGTGAAGTGCAGAAGACATAGAAGCACTGGTAAAATCTAAGTACAGCAGAGCCCACCCCATGCTGTAAGTGTGGATAAAACATTTAATTCTGTATAATGCAGACTGTTATTGGAAATCAACAAGGTGAAAGCCTCTGGGCAGGATCCCAGCCCTTTACCTGCCCCCACCCATCTCATTTGCATTCTGTCCATTATCTGTTACTAGGAGGTTCATTCCTCAGGGTATCTGAGAGAAACTTCAGCCAAAGAGAGGAGACTTTGGCTCTCCTTTCTCCTCAGCCAGCTGTGGAAGGTGGGCTTCCAATTCCTCATCTGTATTGGGAGTTAGAAACTCTCTTACCTCCTTCCGATGCTACCTGGATTTTCTAGTTCATTACAGTCAGTATGTGTTTTGCCAAAAACAATGCAACAGTCCTCACAGTTATTCAGAAGGGAGTAAGTGGGCTCAGATCTGCTTTGCGAAACTGTAAGTGCTGGGGAAGGCCAGCATGTATTCATTCATTCAGTGAAATGTTTGTATGCCTGTTATTTGCCAACCACAGTTCTTGGGACATATTAAAGTGAACCAAACTCCCTGTTCTTTATATTTGGGGGTGTAGAAAGAAAGCCAGTAAACAAGAAGTAAACTTAGTAAACAAAGGGAAACTATATTAGAAGACGTTGGGTACTATGGTGAAAATAGAGCAGAGTAAGGGGCAGGAAGGCCAGCAGTGACGCAAACACTTCTGGCCACTTCTTGTAGCATTCCCAAGACAGGTCCTTGTCCTCACTGAGCTTCCCTTCTGACCCCACTGTGCATTCAGCAGCCACCAGCTCCTGGCAGCAGCTTTGGTGAGTGTGCAATGCAGGCACTGTAAGGCAGCAAACACTTGTTCACACGAGGCATTAAGTATGTGTGCTCAGTAAAGACAAGGACATCATTTCCTAATTTTGTGAAAAGAATGCCTTTAATTTTGAGGTTAAAAAAAAATAGCCTAGGGAGTTCTAAAGAAGTTCTTAGATCGTCTCAAAGCTACCAAATCCTCTAAGTGTTGCTCTAGCCAGTGGTTCTCAAAGGGTTCTCCTTCCACTAGCAGCATCAGCATCACCTGGGAATTGGTTGGGGCTGCAAATTCTCTAGCTTACCTCAGACTAACTGAATCAGAAACTCTGGGATGGGGCCCAAGAACATGCTTCAAAAGTCCTTCAGGTGATTCTGATCCAAGAAAATGATGAAAAGCACTGTTAGACCATACTTTAAAAAATAGATAAAAAATATTTTATCATTTTAGAGAGGAAAGATGGTGGAAGAGTGAATGGAAGCCATGCTAACCTCCTTCCAGAACCAATATGGAATTATGACTAAATCATGGAGAAATCACCTGGAACAAACAACAATAGTGAGAGAGAAGCCTTATGACCTTGGACAGACAGAAGAATCAGTTTCAGCACAACCTGTCTGGTAAGCAGCAAGGTGGAGACTCAAGAGGGCTGGCTGTGCACCTACAGGCAGCAGTGCCAGAGGGATAATTAAGTGGCTAGTTGGATCTCCCTGAGAAGAATGGAGTCTAAACCCTAAGCTGGGATCACCAGCCTAGAACACCAGAGCTCCAAAAGTACACAGATAAACTGGCAGCAAAAAGGAGCAGGGTTGATTTCTGCCAGAGGAGGACAGCTGGATACATGAAGAGGGTTTTAAAGGGCCAATGCACAAATTTTCATTTGCAGCCACTAACCTAGGGCTCTGGCAAAGGTGGGGCAGAGAGGACTAGAGACAGGTGAGGAAAGACTGGGGATGGGAGCTTTGGGGAGAGAACTGAGAGAGTAGATGCTGGGATATCAGTGCTGACTCATCACCCCTATGGCAGCAGCTATCCTGCCCTGGCAGAGCACTCCCCTCTGAGTGACAGCAGCCTGAGGGGAAACAATAGCCCTGACCTATGGGGCTTAAGCCTTACAGCTGAGTGCAGAGTGACTAGATTAACAACTGAAGGAGACAGCCATGGAGAGCAAACCCCTGGCAGTCTCACAGTGGCTGCCTAAGATCAGATGGTGTCAACATCTGACATCACCAGTGGCAGATACACAAAGAAAAACCAGTGGAAAATACTAGAGGCTACCAGGACAAAAATCCACTGTGGTTTTCTCCATGATTAGTGATATTTTCTTTCCTGCAAAGCTTTTTAACATTCATTTTTGTCCAGCAAGTTTGTGTATATTAAGTCAGCAGAATTTACACTATAGTTTATTTCTCTCCTTTCTTGTAATAGTCTCAATATCTTCACACCCTCATTAATACTTGTTTATTTGCTATTGATACTGAGATTGCAGGGTAAGGGGGAGATATTTTTGTGGATATGGGTTTATTCCCTGGGCTTTGTGTTTTTTTTTCTGGCAGCACCTACCCAACCGTATACAAGACGTGGTGGGTGGAGTGACCCTCCGTCCACCAGCTGGAGGGAAGGACCCACCAAAGAATGACCCCCAAACAATCAAAACACAGTCGTATCCAACAAGAGAGCCAACATAAATGGCATAAAGGGGAAAGCAAGAGCACCAAGTTTAGGAGAACAAAGAGACTGCACCACTGAATCTCACAGGCCTACTACCATGTAAGTTCACACCACAAACTTCGGGAGTCAGAACAGATCAATTTAAGAAGCACAGGCAAACAAGAAGACTCTCACAAACAACCGGAAGACAAAGAAACAACCCCCAAATGAAAGGAAAGGAGGAAGCCTCAGAAAGAATGCTAAATGAAACAGAGGCAAGTCAACTATCAGATATTGAGTTCAAAGCAATTGTTATAAGGAAATTCAATGAGCTCACAGAAAATTACCAAAAAGTACAGGGAAACTACAACAGAAGCACTGCAAATTATATCAACATGAAAAAGGACATAGAAACAATCAAAAAGAGCCAAGAGGAAATGAAGAATACAATTTCTGAATTGAAGAACACAGTCAAAGGAATCAAAGGCAGGCTAGATAAAACAGAGGATCAAATCAGTGAGCTGAAGGAAAAGGTAGAAAAAAATTCCCAGAAAGAGCAAGAAAAGGAAAAGAGACTCAGAAAGAATGAAGAGGTATTATGGGAACTTCAGGACAATGTGAAACATAATAATATCCATATAATAGGGATACCAGAAGGAGAAGAAGAAGAGCAAGGGATAGAAAACATGTTTGAAAAAATAATGATGGAAAACTTCCCTAATTTGATGAGAGAAAAAGTCACACAAGCCCAAGAAGTACAGAGGGTCCCAATCAAGAGGAACCAAAAGAGGTCCATGCCAAGATATATTATAATTAAAATGGCAAAACGCCAAGACAAAGAGAGAATCTTAAGGGCAGCAAGGGAGAAACGGGAAGTAACATAAACAGGAGCTCTTAAAAGACTAGCAAATGACTTCTCAATGGAAACACTTCAAGCCAGAAGGGAATGGCAAGAAATATTCTAAGTAATGAAAAGCAAAGGCCTTCAAACAAGACTACTCTGCCCAGCAAGGCTCTCAATTAAAATGGAAGGTGAAGTAAGGACCTTCCTAAACAAAATAAGGCTGAAAGAGTACCCCTCCACCAAACCAGCACTGCAAGATATGCTAAAGGAAGTGCTTTAAGAAGAGAATCTTTAAGAATAAAGATTGAGAGAAATACAGGTATGAAGGGAGTAAAATGACAATGAATAAGTACCTACCAATAATAACCTTAAATGTAAATGAATTAAATGCTACAATCAAAAGGCACAGAATAGCTAAATGGATAAGAAAATGTTAACTGCACATATGCTGTCTACAAGAAACCAACCTGAGAACAAAAGACCTACACAGACTGAAAGTACAGGATTGGAAAAAAATATTTCAAACAAATGGACAGGAAAAAAAAAAAAGCTGGGGTAGCAATACTTACATCAGACTAAACAGACTTCCAAACAAAGGCCATAAAGAGACACAGCACTTCCAGCTAAGATGGAGGCACAGGTAGACACACTGTGCCTCCTTGCATAACCAAAAGAAGGACAACAACAATTTCAAAACAAAAAACAACCAGAACTGACAGAAAATCGAACTGTATGGAAGTCCGACAACCAAGGAGTTAAAGAAGACACATTCATCTAGACTGGTAGGAGGGGCGGAGATGGGCAGCTGGGGCTGAGAGGACTCGCACCACGGTGGCAGCTGGAGAACCTGGTGGTCCCACATTCATGTGCAGATAAACCACGTGAAACTGGGGAGCAGGATGGACCACACAACCCGGGGTCCCAGCTTGGATAATAAAGCCTCAAACCACTGATTGAAAATACCTGTGGGGGTTGAGGCAGCAGCAAGAGAAACTTTCAGCCTCACAGGAGAGTTTGTTGGAGAGACCTACAGGGTCCTAGAATGTACACAAACACACCCACCCAGGAATCAGCACCAGAAGGGCCCAATTTGCTTGTGTTAAGTGGGGGAACTGACTAAAATCTGGCAGAGAGAGGAGCAAGCGCCATTGTTTCCTCTTGGACACCTTCCCCACATATAGCATCACAACCCAGCGATGTGGGTTACCCTACCTGGGTGAATACCTAAGGCTCCACCCCTCACTATGTAACAGATGCATCAAGACAAAAAAAAAAATGACCTAAATGAAAGAACAGTTCAAAACTCCAGAAAAAATACAACGAAGTGATGAAGAGGTAGCCAACCTATCAGATGCACAGTTCAAAGCACTGGTGATCAGGATGTTCACAGAACTAGTTGAATTTGGTCACAAATTAGAAGAAAAAATGAAGGCCAAGCTAACTGAAATAAAGAGAAATGTACAGGGAACCAATAGTGATGGGAAGAAAATGGGACTCAAATCAATGTTGTGGACCAGAAGGAAGAAAGAAACATCCAATTATAAAAGAATGAAGAAACAAGAATTCAAAAAAATAAGGAGTGCCTTAGGAACCTTCAGGACATCTTTAAACATTCCAACATCCAAATTATAGGGGTAATAGAAGGAAAAGAGGAAGAGGAACAAGTGGAAAAGTTATTTGAATAAATAATAAAGGAGAACTTCCCCAATCTGGCAAAGGAAAGAGACTTCCAGGAAGCTCAGAGAGTTCCAAAGAAGTTGGACCCAAGGAGGAACACACCAAAGTACATCTTAATTACATTAACCAAGGTAAAAATGAAGGAGAGAATTCTAGAAGCAGCAAGAGATAAGGGGACAGTTACCTACAAAGGAATTCCCATAAGACTTTATCAGCTGATTTCTCAAAAGAAATCTCGTAGGTAAGAAGGGGCTAGAAAGAAGTATTCCAAGTCATGCTATATCCAGGATTGCTCTATCCAGCAAAGCTTTTGTTTAGAATGGAAGGGCAGATAAAGTTCTTCTCAGATAAGGTCAAGTTCAAGGAGTTCATCATCACTAAGCCCTTAGTATATGAAATGTTAAAGGTATTTATCTAAGAACAAGAAGATAAAAAATATGTACAGTAAAATGATAGCAAACTCACAATTAGTAACAACCACACCTAAAATAAAAACAAAAACAAACTAAGCAAACAACTAGAACAGGAAAAGAACCACAGAAATGGAGATCACATGGAGGGTTAGCAACAGAGGAGTGGGAGGGGGAGAGAAGGAGAAAAGGCACAGAGAAGAAGTAGCATAGATGGTAGGTAGAAAATAGACAGGGGGAGGGCAAGAATAGTGTGGGGAATGTAGAAGCCAAAGAGCTTATAAGTATGACCCATGGACATGAACTAAAGGGGGTGAATGTGGGTGGGAGGGGGTGTGAAGGGTGGAAGGGAGTGAAGGGGGGAAAATGGGACAACTGTAATAGCACAATCAATAAAATATATTTTTTTAAAAAGAGACACAGAGGGACACTTCATAATATTCAAGGGAAGAATCCATCAAGAAGACATAAACATTATAAACACATATGTACCCAACATAGGAGCACCAAAACATATAAGGAAAATCTTGGAAGACTTCAAGAAGATATCAACAGCCACACACTTATACTAGGGGATTTTAACACCCCACTGTCAAAAATGGATAGATGTTCCAAACAAAATATCGACCAAGATATTGTGGAATTGAACAGTGCCCTAAATCAAATGGACTTAGTTGATATATATAGGACCTTTCATCCCACAGAAGCAAAACACACATTTTTTTCAAATGCACATGGAATATTTACAAAGATAGATCACATTATAGAACACAAAACAAGCCTCAGTAAATTCAAGAAAATTGAAATCATATCAAGCATTTTCTTGGACCACAAGAGCCTGAAACTAGAAAACAACCTCAGGAAAAATCTCAAAAACACTCAAAATCATGGAGATTATACAGCATGCTATTAATCAATGAATGGGTTAAGAATGAGATCAAGGAAAAAATCAAAAAGTTTATAGAAACAAATGAAAATGTACTCACAACAGTCCAAGAATTATGGGACACATTGAAGGCAGTCCTGAGAGGGAAGTTCTTAGTGATACAGGCCTACCTAAAAGAGATAGAAATGCTTCAAATAAAAAACCTAACCCTTCATTTACAAGAACGGGAGGAACAATGACAAACAAAGCCCAGAGTGAGTAGCAGGAAGGAAATAACCAAGATCAGAGCAGAATTAAATGACACAGAGACTGAAAGAACAATTCCAAGGATCAATAAATCCAGGAGTTGGTTCTTTGAAAAGACAAAGAAAATTGACAAGCCTTTAAGCAGGCTCATCATGAAAAAAAGAGAGAGGACCCAAATAAATAAAATGAGAAATGCAAGAGGAGCGATTACAACTGATACTACAGAAATACAAAGGATTGTAAGAAGCTACTATGAAGAACTGTATGCCAAGAAATTTGAAACCTGAGTGAAATGGACAAATTTCTAGGAAAATATAATTTTCCAAAATTGAATGAAGAAGAAGTAGAAAGCCTAAACAGACCAATAACAGCTGACAATATCAAAACAGTAATAAAAAATCTCCAGGCACACAAAAGCCCTGGACCCAATGGGTCACAGGAGAATTTTACAAAACATTTCAGGAAGAGCTAACACCTATTCTTCACAGACTATTCCAAAAAAACTCAAGAAGAAGAAAGACCCTCAAACTCTTCATCTCAGAACTAGTTAAAGATGCAAAAAAGAAAGAAAACTACAGGCCAATATCGCTGATGAACTTAGGCACTAAAATCATCAACAAATATTGGTAAACTCTATCCAGCAATACATTAAAGAGACCATACACCATGGTCAAGTGGTATGCATCTCAAGCATGCAAGGGTGGTACAATATTTGCAAATCAGCATTTATACTGATTTGCAATATTTGCAAATATATCACACAAACAAAAGGAAAGAAGAAAATCACATGAGTATATCCATAGATGCAGAAAAAGCATTTGATATGGTTCAGCACCCATTTATGAGAATAACCCTCAGCAAAGTGGGAGTAGAGAAAGCATACTTCAACATATATAGGGCCATATATGAGAGACCTACAGCCAATATCATATTTAACAGGTAAAAACTAAAAGCTTTCTCACTAAGATCAGGCACAAAACAAGAATGTTTGCTTTTACCACTTCTATTCAACATAGTATTGGAAGTCCAAGCCATACTGATCTGACAAGAAAAAGAAATAAAAGGCATCCAAATTGGAAAGGAGGAAGCAAAACTGTCATTGTTTGCAGATTGCATAGAAAATCCAATAGACTGTTCCGGCCAAGATGGAGGCATAGGTAGTCGGACTGTGCCTCCTCACGCAACCAAAACTAAGGACAACAAAAATGGAGAAACAAAAAACAGAGAGACAGCAGAACAGAGAGAAATGAACCAAACGGAAGTCTGACTACCGTACATCCAGACCGGTAAGGAGGGTGGAGTCAGAGGCCTATGGAGAGGGGTCGAGGGGTCCCAGCAGGAAAAATCAGTGGCTGGCAGACGTGGGCGCACAGGGCGTAGATGGCAGTTGGTGGACCCCAGAAGTGCAGGGGCAGCTGACGGACCAGTGGCAGACCCTGGGCGCGGGAGGCAACGAGCAGACCCAATGCGCCGCAGCCACACATTCGGGCGCAGACAAACCAAGCGAAAACGAGCAGCAACATAGACTGTGCAACCCAGGGACCCAGCACTGCAGGGAAACAAAGCCTAAGAGCACCAACTGAAAACACCTGTGGGAGTTGAGGCTGGGAGATTCTCTCAGGATCACAGGAGACTCCTCAGGGAAATCCACAGAGTCCGAGAAAGTACACAAGCCCACCTACCTGGGAGCCAGCACCAGAAGGGCCCAATTTGCTTGTGGGAAGTGGCAAAGGGGACTGAGGTCCTCGAGAAAGCAGAGCAGGCGCCATTGTTCCCTCTCAGACCCCACCCCCACATACAAGGTCACAACCCAGTGACTGGGGTGCCCCGCCCTGGTGAATACCTAAGGCTTCACGGCTCATACTTAACAGCTGCAACCAGACCAAAGGAAAATAAAAAATAAAAAAGATGGCTCAAACAGAATTGAAATCCCCAGAGTCAATTTTTATAAGCAACCAAGAGATAGCCAACCTATCAGATGCACAGTTCAAAGCACTGGTGATCAGGATGCTCACAGAATTGGTTGACTTTGGTCATAAATTAGATGAACAAATGCAGGCTACAATAAGAGAAATGAAAGAAAACGCACAGGGAACCAATAGTGTTGGGAAGAAAACTGGGGCTCAAATCAATGGAGTGGACCAGAAGGAAGAAAGGAACAACCAAACAGAAAAGAATGAAGAAACAAGAATTTAAAAAAATGAGGAGAGGCTTAGGGACCGCCAGGACATCTTTAAAC
This sequence comes from Tonatia bakeri, assembly GCA_004024845.1. Lineage (NCBI taxonomy): Eukaryota > Metazoa > Chordata > Mammalia > Chiroptera > Phyllostomidae > Tonatia > Tonatia bakeri. Next base: position 17,253 of record PVIA01003492.1, on the reverse strand, counting down.
GTTCCAACATCCAAATTATAGGGGTAATAGAAGGAAAAGAGGAAAAACAACAAGTGGAAAAGTTATTTGAATAAATAATAAAGGAGAACTTCCCCAATTTGACAAGGGAAATAGACTTCCAGGAAGTCCAGGAAGCTCGGAGAGTCCCAAAGAGGTTGGACCCAAGGAGGAACATGCCAAGGCACATCATGATTACATTAGCCAAGATTAAAGTTAAGGAGACAATCTTAACAGCAGCTAGAGAAAAGGAGACAGTTACCTACAAAGGAGTTCCCATAAGACTATCAACTGATTTCTCAAGAGAGACCTTACAGGCAAGAAGGGGCTGGAAAGAAGCATTCCAAGTCATGAAAGGCAAGGACCTACATCCAAGATTGCTCTGTCCAGCAAAGCTTTCATTTAGAATGGAAGGGCAGAGAAAGTGCTTCTCAGATAAGGTCAAGTTAAAGGAGTTCATCATCACCAAGCCCTTATTATATGAAATGTTAAAGGGACTTACATAAGAAAATGAAGATTCAAAATATGATCAGTAAAAAAAGACTTCAAATTCACAGTTAGTAACAACCATACCTAAAACAAAAGCAAACTAAGCAAACAACTAGAACAGGAACAGAAGCACAGAAATGGAGATCACATGGAGGGTTAGCAACAGGGAAGTGGGAGGAGGAGAGAGGGGGAAAAGATATAGAGAATAAACAGCATAGACAATAGGTAGAAAATAGACAGGGGGAGGGCAAGAACATATGGAAGCCCTGGCTGGTGTAGCTCAGTGGATTGAGCACGGGCTGTGAACCAGGCATCGCAGGTTCGATTCCCAGTCAGGGCACATGCCTAGGTTGCAGGCCATGTACCCCAGCAATCGTACATTGATGTTTCTCTCTCTCTCTCCCCCTCCCTTCCCTCTCTAAAATAAATAAATAAAATCTTAAAAAAAAAAAGAATAGTATGGGAAATATAGAAGCTAAAGAACTTATGACACATGGACATGAACTAAATTAAAGGGGGGGAATGTGGGTGGGAGGCGGTGGGCAGGGTGGAGGGTATTGAAGGGGGGAAATGGGACAAGCGTAATAGCATAATCAATAAAAAAAAGTAAAAAAAAAATCCAATAGACTCACCCCCAAAACTACTCAAGCTAATAAGTGGATTTGGCAAAACAGTGGGATACAAAGTGAATATTCAGAAATTGAAGGCATTTTTGTACACCAACAATGAAATATCAAAAAGAGAAAACAGGAAAAAAATCCCATTTGATATAGAAACAGGAAAAATAAAGTACCTAAGAATAAACCTAACCAAGAAGGTAAAAGACCTGTACACAGAAAACTACACAACACTGAAAAAAGAAATTAAGGAAGGCACAAATAAATGGATGCATGTATTGTGTTCATGGATTGGAAGAATTAACATCATCAAAATGTCCATACTACTAGAAGCAATTTATAGATTCAACGCATCCTTATTAAAGTACCAGTGACATATTTCACAGATATAGAACCAACATTTCAAAAATTTGTATGGAACTATAAATGACCCCGAATAGCTGCAGCAATTTTGAGAAAGAAGAACAAAGTAAGAGGAATCACAATACCTGATATCAAACTGTATTACAAGGCCACTGTAATCAAAACAACCTGGAATAAGAATTGACACATAGATCAATGGAACAGAATAGAGAGCCCAGAAATAAACCCAAGTCTCTATGGTCAATTAATATTTGACAAAGGGGGCAGAAGCATAAAATGGAGTAAAACTAGCCTCTTCAACAAATGATGTTGGAAGATCTGGACAGCTACATGCAAAAAAAATGAAGCTTGATCACCAACTTATACCATGTATAAATATAACCTCAAGATGGATAAAAGACTTAAATGTAAGTCAACACCACAAAAGTCCTAGAGGAGAACTTAGGCAGGAAATATCTCAGATATTTCATGCAGCAATATTTTCACTGATATGTCCCCTAGCTCAAGGGACATAAAGGAAAGAATAAACAAATGGGACTTCATTGAAATAAAAAGCTTCTGCACAGCTAAAGAAAACATCAGCAAAATGGAAAGGGTACCAACCATATGGGAAAATTTATTTGCCTTAGACAAGGGTTTGATCCCCAAAATATGTAAAGATCTCACACGAGTTCACTCCAGGAATACAAACAACCCAATTAAAAAATGGGCAAAGACCTGAACAGACACTTCTCCAAGGAGGACATACAAAGAGCCCAGAGACATATGAAAGGATGTTCAGCATCACTAGCCATCAGAGAGATGCAAATTAAAATCACAATGAGATACCACTTCACACACTTGTCAGAGTGGCCATCATAAACAAATCAATAAACAATAAGTGATGGTGAGGTCATAGAGAAAAGGGAACTCCAGTACACTGTTGGTGGGAAAGCAGAATGGTGCAACCACTGTGGAAACAGTGTGGAATTTCCTCAGAAAACTGAAAATGGAACTGCCTTTTGACCCTGTAATTCCACTTCTGGGATTATATCCTAAGAATCCTGAAACACCAGTTCAAAAGAATCTATGCACCCCAATGTTCATAGCAGAACAATTTACAATAGTCAAGTGATGGAAACAACTTAAGTGCCAATGAGTAAATGAATGGGTGAAAAAAACTATGGTACATTTACACAGTGGAATACTATGCAGCAGAAAGAAAGAAGGGGTGCCTACCCTTCACAGCAGCATGGATGGAACTGGAAAGCATTATGCTAAGTGAAATAAGCCAGGAGGTAAAAGACAAATACCATATGATCTCACCTATAAGTGGAACCTAATCAACAAAACAAGGAAGTAAAATATAACCAGAGACACTGAAATAAAGAACAATCTGACAGTAACCAGGGAGGAGGTATGTTGGGATAATGGGTTGGGGGGAACAGGGAAGAGTCATCAAGGAACATGTATAGTGGACACATGGACAAAGCCAAAGGAGGGTAGGATCAATTGTACTTGAACAACAATATAAAAGAGAGAAAAGAATATTTTATCATTTTAATAGTTGTCTCATTTGGCTGTGTTATGACAGTGCAGGCAGCATAGCAGGCATTACGCTCATGAAAAAAATAATAAAATAAAAAGAAGGCAACCTTAGGCTCAGAGAGGCTAAATGAGTAGCTCTAGATCACATAGTTAGTAAGCATTGGAGAAGTAGTACTGTTTCCTCACTCCTTCCAAGCTCTCTCCCTTTGGTTCTTTCTCAGCCCTTGCATCTGTAATCCACAATCTATACACTGGAACTTAGATGCCTGCTTTAAACTCTCAGATCAACATGGGACACAATATAGAGGTTATAGTTGATATATTGATACTGTAACACAAATATCTAAAGTAAGAACTGTTAAGTCCCTTTAAATGGAGTGTGTAGAGTTGCATTCCATTGTTTCTGTCTTTAGCAAGAAGAAAGGACCTTGCAAAGTGGGAAAATATTTACTACAAGTGTCCTTTCCAGTTATGTAGTGGTCTGACTGCTGTTTCCAGGATCCTTTACTTAGGCCTGGAGCCCAGGACGTTCCCTGCTCTAGAAGGCTTCACAAGCTGCAGAGGGGGTGATGTGGTTTTTATGATCCACACTGCCATCTTCTGGGGAATCTCACCTATAGCCAGCTGTTCAAGTTTTAGTGCCAGTGTTCTAGCTTAAAGATGGGTCCACTTATCTCCACTGGACCTATTCCAAGGAGCTGAAATGATGATGATGATGATGATGATGATAAAATGCAGGGAATTCTGAGGTTTACAGCTGTTCTCACTGTTTTAAAACTACCTCCCATAAAGAGTATAGCTGATTAAACAATAAAAGAGAAGAAAATATATAAGGGAGTTGTCACTATTATGGGATGGCGGGAGTGGATAGAATGGCCATGGTAAGTGAAGAAGACTTGAAAGTATACAATCCACAGTGATTGGCTGTGGATCATGAGTACTCTGCAAACTCTCTTCTTTGTTTTCCAAAATTTGTACAGTAACAGGTTGAGGGATATATTGAGCTGTATTAGTTTTCTAGGACTTCCTGAACAAGCTACCACACAATGGGAGTCTTAAAACAACAGAAATTTATTATCTCACAGTTCTGAAGGCTAGAAGTCTGCAATCAAGCTGTCAATAGGGCAATGCTCTGTCTGAAGGCTCTTGGGAAAATCTGTTCCATGTCCTTCTCTCAGCACCTGGTGTCACCAGCTGTCCTCATCACCCCAATCTCTGCCCTTTCCATCATCATGTGGCCATCTCCCTGTACTTCTCTGTTTCTTCTCCTCTTATAAGGACATCAGTCATATTGGAATAGGGGCCCACCCTACTCCACTATGACCTCCTCTTAACTAATTACACTTGCAATAACCCTATTTTCAAATAAGGTCACATTCTGAGGTTCTGAGAAGCCTAAGAGCATTGGTTTCAGATCTTGGCTCAACTACTAATTAGCTATTTAACCTTGAGCAAGCTATTGGCTCCTTCTGAGCATTTATTTTGTCAACTATAGGGGAGAACCAACCACACAGGATTTAGTTCAGGAGACAGTAGGTTGTAGTTAACTGATAGTTTCTCCTGTATGTGACAACAATTGGGTCTATTTTAGTCTTAAGTGGTTGCCTTGGGAGAGTGATGTTATTTTAAAATCTAATAGTGCCTATAGCTAGCTAGTCCCCTCCCACCCCCAACTCCCAGCTCTGTGCAAGCCTGACTTTCCAGGACTTGACTCCTCAACTCCAAGTATGTCCAAACCTTGGTGTTAATAGAAGGGGCTGTAAGATCTGTTGGGTAGAAAGCAGCTCCCTCCTCAACCTGAGTAAACGTCTCTTCATTAAAGTTTTGTATGGAGAGCATGGAGATGTTATCTGGGAAGGCCATGCTATTGACTTATTAGAAATAGTTAACATTTAAGATGCATTCATTTTCCAATAAATTAGAAGCACAAGGGACCAGGACTTTCTCATGGGAGGAAGGAGGCTCTCCCTGTGGGGGACAGTTTTACCTGAAGGGAGGTAGTAAAAATGAGCTACCTAAGAATTTCTTAGTGGTTAGCGGTTTGCCACCTGAAAAAAAAAGGCCCCGAGTCGTTAACTTTGGTATTTGCATGAGCAAAATGTTCTAAGTGCTCCCCTGAAAATGTGCATGTGGCTCTGTGTATACATGTGTTTATAGAACGTGTAAATAAATGAGTAGAATATGAAACACGTGGACCTGTGTTTATAAAATATGCATCCACTTATGCTAATGAAAATACTTCCATCTGAGAACAAATGGTTATTATTACAGAAGTGCTATGAACTAGGAAGATTACTATAGTTTTTGTCCTCATACATGGAGAAACTGAGTCACTAAAGAAATCTTTTTGTCATAAAAAGCAGGAAATGTGGCTTATGTCAATAATGAAAACTTTGTTGTTTAAGGAGTATACAAGGTAGAAAGAAAGTTATCCTCAGAAATCCTATTTTCACAACAGAGGAACTTTAATATCCAAATTCACTTCCAGTGTTCAGTGTAATTGACATCGCATGCACTAATGTCTCTAGTTTTAGCAAACTTCTCCAAGGCTCCCAACAACTTGGTGAGCATAGAAATCTTTAGGGAGCTTAAAATGTTTAAAATGCATATTTCTGAACCCACCTCCCAAGAGTCTAATGAAATAGGTCTCAGTGAGTACCAGGAACATGTCTCCTTAGCAAGTGCCCTAAATGAGTTGTATGTGAGGGTGACACCATGCTCCAAGAAACACTGCTGCAATATTCCAGGGGTGGAATGAGGAAGAATTGTCTTTTTTTATAATGGGATTGTGGGTGGGGTGACTCAGTGCAATCTCTGAAATCTGACTCCATTGGTGGCTCACAGATTTGAAGGATTTGACATTGCAGAGTCCCAGCTGGTATAAATATAGGTCTTCACAGGCCAGGGACTTCATACAAATCAGTTCATGTAGCCACATCCACCTGCTGAGCCAAAACCCACCCGTGGTGAAATAGAGCTTAACATTTCAACTGTGGGTTGTGACGTCATGATACCAATTAAGTGGGTCTTGAGTAACATGTTTTTATCCTCACCCGAGGGCATTTTTTCATTGCTTTTTGAGAGAGAGCAAGGAAGAGAGAGCAACATTGGTGAGAGACAGAGAAATCAGTTGGTTGCCTCTTGTAGGTGGCCTGGACCGGGGATAGTAAGTGTCCAGATTTGGACCAGGGATCAAACCTGCAAGCTAGGTATGTTCCATGACCAGGAATCAAACCCACAACCTTCTGTTTATGGGATGATGCTCCAACCAACTGAGCCATACCAGCCAGGGCTTGAGTAACATTTTAAAAATCTTTTGTTTTTTAAATAGTTAGAGATGTACAAGAAATAGCAAAAATAGTTCAGATAGGTCCTATGTGAGGTCCCATGTAGTCATTCACCAAGCTTCCCCCAATGGCGGCATCTCACATGAGTATAGTATCTTATTAAACCCAGAGGTTGACATTGGCATAGTATATCTGACTACTACCGATGACTGACCTTGCTCAGACTTCACCAGCTTTTACTTACACACCTTTATGTGCATATGTGTAATTCTGTCACATGTGTAGATTTGTGTAACTGCCACCACCGTCAATATACAGAACTCTCCCTCACCACACAAGTTGATGTTACCCCTGTAGAGTCACCCTCTCCCCCCTCCCACCCTGTTCATATCCCTGGAAACCAGAGATCTGTTCTCCAGGTAAGAACATTTTAAATAATGAAATAAAATAGAGCAAATGGAAGATAACATATCAGAGTGCATTTCAAAGTGGATGGGCAAGTATTGATTCGGGGAACTTTCGTTCTGTTATACATGTATATGGATACGTATTGGGTTGTGTTAGGAAATATAACACTTTTGGAGAGTTGCAGGTAAAAAAACAATGGAGAAATGCCACAGCACAAGACAGCCTGCAGCATCAGCAAAACCTTCCCAGCCCCAGTGGGGCTCACGGTCATGGAGTAGAGGCTGTTTCCTTCCTCTGAGAGCAGCTGTTGTCCTCTAGGCCTTTAACTGATGACTATCTGCTTCACATTTGGATAGAAGGACACCATCTGAATGCTAAGTGTTGTGGTGTTCCTGCTTAGACCTGTGGAAGGGAAACAAAGGGAACAAAGAGGTAAAGGGGCTTAAGCACTGTACAAGGCTTCCCCCGGCCCAGCCTCTCCTGGGGCTTAAAAGCTAACAGAAGCCAAGTGATAAGCCCCGCAGCTCTGCTGACTCCCCAAAGACTGTTCAAAGGAGCAGATAATCATGTCACTGGGACATTTTTTCATCGATGAGCCATTTAATGGCGTGCTGTGCACAGTCAGGTGATTTCAGAAAAACCCGATCTACCACAATTTTATAAAAAAATATTTGTTAACCTTTGTATTAAATTTAAGAGAAGTAAGCCTCTATTTTCTTGTTTCACAAATAAAACTGGCTGTGTCAGTGTTTTTGGTAATTAGTTAGAGACCAAATCCCATGTTCCTGTCCCACTCCTCTGACTCTTCCTTTGCTTCCACGTTGGTTGGGGCTGCAGCAGCAGGATGGGCAACAGTGGTGGCAGCAGCCACAAGGGCAGCAGCTACAAATGCAGATGGATCAGCCAAGAGGGCCTTGGACTGTTCAACAAGTGGGAAGGTGTAATCTGCCTCCAAAGGCAAAGCCTGAACCCACTTATGTTCGTTGATGGTAGAATGGGGTACTGATGCAACAGTTGGCTAACCAATCTGCAGACATGCCCTGGGAATATTCCCAGCACTCTGCAGGAAGCAAGAATGCAGAGGCTCCTCAGGGATGTTAAGCACTTCTGGGCTGTAGATGCTGCCATTGTCAAGCACCTGCTAATTGATCTGCTCAAGGGAGAAGGCAGGGAAGTGTTCAGCAGTGTGGTCGTACTGGCTCCACTTTGTCTCCAGTTTTAAAAGCTGCATGTCACTCAGGATTTCAATAGTGTTTCTGGAGATTTTAGTGGTGCAGCCTAAAGCCTGGGAGAAGGAGATCTTCTCGAGCCCCCAGTCAGTGTTCTGAGCTGGCACAGTGACTTCACATTGAGGTTCTCCCTGCTGCACAGAAAACTTACATTTCTCCAGAGCTGAGTTGTTTTCCTATGCTTTGGACAGCCTCGCACATTGTGCTTCTTGCCTATCAGGACCACAGTCTTCCTACTAAGGAATGTGTAGATCTGCTGCATCTGCTTGCAGCCATCATTGTCTGCTCCCACAATGAGGTGTTTTGGATAATCATCCAAGAACTAGATCTTAAAGAAGAAAAGGGCTTCCAGGTATCCCTGTCTTCCCTGGGCATCACAAGGGTGCATTTGGGATTATCACACAGGTTTAAAGACAATGTCACTCTCACAAACATGCCTGGTAAGAGGAGGCATTAACATTCTAAATAATATATTTCATATTAGGGATAATATTTTGTAATATTTTACAAAAAGTACATCTGGCTAGAAAGTAAATGGATGGATGCATGGATGAGGTTCCCATCGATTTTCTTTCTTATTCCTTATTTCTGATGAATTAGAGCATCCTGACTCAAAGGCATAGGTCATTTCAAATGGCAAGTGTTTGGTGAATTTGTCAAATTCTTTAAAAAACTATGAGAAGCTGTCTTCCTAAGATGCCTCTTACCATCCTGCAGTTGTTACTGTGCTTGTCCTGCTCAAAAGCTGAGAGATGGACTTTTTCAGCTTGGGAGATAGTGGTGAATTAATGGGTGCCTAATCCATTCTTAGGTTGCAGATAGCCCTGAAAATAATATCTTTGTGTTCTGTTGCAACATTGGGATATGAGTTTTAAACATGTGCAACCATATGCCATTGATCTATTTCACCAATGAGCAGAGTTGGAAAGAGTCCAGCTTTCAGGGCCTGAGCCATTAGCAATAGATCTTGGTTGTCTTATGAAGTCTGGACAGCCTATTATCAATGCTAAGAATTTTTATAGTTTGGGCCTGAAATGATTGATTCTGGTCTTTCAAGATATTAAAAATTTGCTGCCAGATGTCAGTTAAACCAATATCTTGAAATCACAGAAATGACCTTTATTACGATTACCATTCTTCACTTCAAAACCTCATGTGAGCATTCTCTACTTTGACAGCCAGCATAATTCATTTTGGAAAAGCAATGTCTCCTGTTGGCTACTCCATTTTTCCTACAACAAAAATTGCACTGATAATCCAAATGCATGTACTGAAAAAAAGGATATTCATGTGGATGGTTGGTGCAATGTTCTCTATTTTCTTTTCTTTTCTTTTTAACTTATAAATCCTTTAATTCTGTGTAAATTTGGTACAGAATATTTTTTTTATTTTTTTGTCAGTGATTTTCTTTTTTAATATATATTTTATTGATTATGCTATTTCAGTTGGCCCACTTTCCTCCCTTTATCCCCTTCTGCCCTGCACACCCCCTCCCACCCACATTCCCTTCAAAATGCTCTCTGTATCCATGATTCTGTCTCTGTTCTTGTTTGCTTAGTTTATTTTTTTTATTCAATTGTTGATAAATTTGTATTTTAGGACATTTTATTATTCATAGTTTTGGTCTTCTTTTTCTTAACTAAGTCTCTTTAACATTTTATATAATAATGGTTTGGTGATGATGAACTCCTTTAGTTTTTTCTTGTCTGGAAAGCTCTTTATCTGCTGTTCTATTCTAAATGATAACTTTGCTGGGTAGAGAAATCTTGGCTGTAGGTCCTTGCTTTTCATGACTTTGAATATTTCTTGTCAATCCCTCCTAGCCTGTGAAGTTTCTTTTGAGAAATCAGCTGACAGCCTTAGTTACCTACAGAGTAGGTAACTCCCCTACTTCTTTTCTTTTGCTGCTTTTAAGATTCTCTCTTTATCTTTAACCTTTGAAATTTTGTTTATGTGTCTTGAAGTGGGCCTCTTAGCATCCATCTTGATTGGGACTCCCTGTGCTTCCTGGACTGGCATGTCTATTTCCTTCACCAAATTAGGGAAGTTTTATTTCTTTATTTTTTTCAAATAGATTTCCAATTTTTTTGCTCTTTCTCTTCTCCTTCTGGCACCTCTATGATGCATATGATAGACCTCTAGGAGTTGTCCCAAAAGCTGCTTATACTATCCTCATTGTTTTGGATTCTTTTTTCTTCTCCTTGTTATGATTACTTTTTTTTTGTTTGTTTCCTTGTGTTTCAAATCATTGATTTGATTTTTGCGTTCATATACTCTACTGTTGTTTCCCTGTACCTTGTTCTTTATTTTAATTAGTGTATCTTTCATTCCTGACTGGATCTTTTTTATGCTGCTGAGGTCCTCGCTAAGTTCTTTGAGCATCCTTATTACCAGTGTTTTGAACTCTGCATCTGATAGATGGCTTATCTCCATTTTGTTTAGTGCTTTTTCTGGAGTTCTGATATGTTCTTTCATTTGGGCTGTGTTTCTTTATCTCCTCATTTTGGCAGCCTCCCTGTGTTTGTTTCTATGTATTAGGTAGACCTGCTTTGACTCCATGTCTTGGTAGTGCAGCTTAATGTAGTAGGTGTCCTGTGGGATCCAATGGCATCGCCTCCCCTATTACCCAAGCTGGGTACTTGTGGTGTCCCCTTTGTGTGGGCTGAATACATTCTCTTCTTGTAGTTGAACTTAGTTGCTTTTGGCATGTCAATGGGAGGGATTTATCCAGGCCAGTGAGCTGCAAGGACGGGCTGTGAACACTAAACCACCACTTTCCACCCTCCATGGAGGATCAGCTGTGCAGCGTCAGGGTGGTGGTGTTCTGACATGCTTTGTAGCTGTCCACTGGGTGTGCTGATCCTGAGGTTTCCCGGGTGGTGTAGGCAAAGGTCAGCCCCCACCTGTGTTTTGGCCAGGGCTACCCTGCCTGAGCTATAAAACAATCTGAGATGGCTGCTACTTGTTCTGGGCTTAGAGATTCCCGGGAGAAGCCAAGCTGTGAATCTAGGCTGGTTGCTGCTAGTGCCCAGCCTGGGGCTCACTAAGGCCAGCTGTTGCTTGTTTGATAGGATTTAGGAGGTTTTGAAGCATGAGCCAAGAACAGTCATTCATATGGAAAAACAACTTGGGTGGGCTCATAAACTGGGTGGAGTAGAGTCTCTGGGGATCTCCAGGGCAGGTCAAACAGTGTTAGCCAGGCTGATGGAGTCTAAGATATGGCAGCAGCTTGCTGGCTCTGTGGGGGGAGGCTTTAGAAAGGGGGCAATGGTCTCTGCTTGCCTTGATGCCAGACTCTTCAGTTTCACCCTGTTTACCACTGGGCCTTCAAGCTGCTACCCTGGTTCTGGATCTCAGAGGGAGTGAATCTGATTAGATGAGTCCTTTTGTGGGTTCCTTAAGAGAAACTTCTTGGGTATCCAGCAGTTTCTTCCACTGACTCAGTCCCTGCTGGTTTTTGCAGCTACAAGTTGTTGGGACTTATCTACCTGTTTCTGGAACCTTGGGCTGTGGGGCCTGGGACTCCTCGTTCCTGAGATACTCCTCTTGAATTTATACCTAACTACATGTGGGTGAGGAGCCATCCTGTTCTACATCTGCATCCCTCCTACCAGTCTGGATGGATTTCGTTTGTTTAATTCCATAGTCTCCAGACTTCCATTCAACTCGATTTCTTATTGTTCTGGCTGTTCTACATTTCAGTTGTAATTTTTTAAAAAGATTTTATTTATTTATTTTTAGAGAGGGGAAGGGAGGGAGAAAGTGAGGGAGAGGAACATCAGTGTGTGGTTGCCTCTCACACACCCCATACTGGGGACCTGGTCTGCAACCCAGGCATGTTCCCTGACTAGAAATCGAACCCGTAACCCTTTGGTTTGCAGGCTGGTGCTCAATCCACTGAGCCACACCAGGCAGGGCTTTAGTTGTAATATTGATGTTGTTGTGTGAAGAGGTGAGCCATGTCTGCCTATACCTCCATCTTGACCGGAAGTCCATCCTTTTTCTTATATACTGATTCAAGATCAAGAGAATGTCATCAACCATTGGTTCTCCTGTGGGGATAACCCTGGTGTGGATTGACATTCAGATATACCCTTTTTTCTTTACCTGGTAACACCCACACATGTGGACACGCCAAGACTTGCCATCCATCAGTAATGATTCATGGCAGGTCCTTTAGGTCACATTACATCTTTCAGGCTATTTAATCTAACACACGCATGTCAGTTTCCCATAGCATGGATTCTCACTGGTAACCAGCAATGACAGTTATTAATTCTTTTTCCTCACTCAAGCAAGTACTATGGCAAGCACTATGGTCCCCACATAGTTTCCTCCTGGCATTTCCCAAAGTGTCATGTGCAGGCCAAAGTATGTGAGAACAGGTGCACCTTCTCCATCTCTTCCCATGCTGCAATTATCTTGGAAGACCTGCTGTACATGGCCTAGCCACAACACAAAAGGGGATAACCCAGCTGCATCAGACTTAATAAAAGCATGGTTTCAAGCTGTATCTGTTGTTCCATGTAGTCTAGCCTAACTTGACTTGTGCACTTGTACGGGCCAAAAATTGATTCTTACTTTGGACATGGCATTTTACTCCAGCTATATAGTAAAATAGCTGCTCATACACATATGATAGTGATGGCCTTTCTACATTATATGCTCCCACAGTTTACGTGATGTTCACAGACATGTTCTAAACAGGAATTTTGTGAATAAATTTTTTTCCTGGCATAACACTTTAAATTTTGGTACTGATTTTTATCACAGTCTTGAGAGGAAAGCAAACTACTTATTTTTACTAAAAGGAGTGGGACTTTGAATACTGTCTCTATGGTTTTGGTCTCTTTGTCCTTAGCAACAATATTATGTACTGCAAAGCATTATCTTGTACCTGTCCTAGAAAAACTCAGTTGTTCTACTAGAAAGGTTAGACTGTGGTATCTGAAAATAATGCAAAAGTTTGACAAAGTTTCTTAGAAGAGATTACACACTCAACTTGACTTTTCATTTTCTGTTTCTTAGAGAAATAATCATTTGTTTGATTCACACAGATTCATATTCCATACTCACAAGAGGTTCCTACCCACTGCTTATATGTGGGGTGATTTTCTGATTGCTATAATTTATTTACCATGCTCATTACCCTCTTCATGCCTCAGGTGAGTATTTTTAAAATGGTAACCCAGTGTTCTAAATTGGGAATATAACATAACTGTCTTACCCCAGGTCCTCAGGAAAGCAGAGCCTGAGGCAAGGATTAAAGTTCTGATATTTTCTTTGGGAGGAGCACACCTAGGGCGGTGAGGGTGAGGAAAAAGGGTCTGAGGCAGGAAAACAAGTGAATCAATGTGATTTATCACATTACTGTCCTAGCTGTGGCATCACTATCAGCCAGGGAGAGAGGCAGTAGACTATGCAGCAGGCACGTCCACTCCCCATGCTGGACTTCCCCAAAAGGGTTATAACTCCATGGAAAAGATGGAATTTATCTGCCAACTCATCCTGTTTTCTGTATCCCTGGGTCAGTATACACCCCCCTGGTGGCTGCATGGCCCTCACTACTGGGTTGCAGCTACCCCTTGGTGGCTTCTTAGGCTCATTTCTGTACTCTATTAAATGAAAATAATGTAAGGCCTCCCTTATGAAGTGCTTTGAAGATTAAATTGAATAATAAATTTAAAACCTTAGCCATCACAGGTACTCAAATAAGTAAGTACTCATGTAACAGGGTGCAGCCAAGGGGCGGGGGGCAAACAGGGATTTGTAATAGGGTCCAGAACTCATGGTGTCCAGGAAATACTAGAAAAAATATATATATAGGATGTCCTCACCCCCTCGCCACAAGTCTGAGCTGGGGGATGGAACACACGGAGCAGGACCATTGAGAGCTGTTTTGCATAGCAGCAGCTTTGTAGCTAGCCTCTGGAATGATCATTTAACATATCTATAACCTTTAACTGGTTTCATAGATAAATTAAAGAGCTGTGGCCATGCTTTGAGCCAGGGGGATGGAAGTTACTTCCACCCAAGATGTAACTAGGAGGCAACTTCCCCTGGTTACAGCACCTGCATGAGAGCTTGGAAATGATTAGCTCCAGGTCATGGGGCCATGCCTGCTCCGACCTACCGTGGCAACCCAGTAAAGCTGGAAGAATAGGGAATGCTGGCAGGTGTAACTGATTGTGGGAGGAGTAGGAAATGGGGCTGCAGAGGAAAATTGACCCAGATTTAAACCCAGGTGTGGCACCCATATCAGGGGAGGATTATGCAGCTTTGGAGGAGTTTGAATCACACGGCTTTGGCAGAGTGGAGACCATGTGGCTTGGGTGACAGTGAGGACCACGTGGCTCTGGGGAGCTCCCTTTTGCCACATGGCTTAGGCAGCAGGACAGACTTTGCCTGGAAGAAAATGGGTGAAAGGACTCTTACTGGTGGGACATGAGAAGGTGCCATATGGATTTGAATTAACTGGAGATTGTGGCGGCAACACAGCTGATGGTGCCGGGGGCCTAAATCACGGACTTCTACTTTTTTCCTGAGATACGGTACCCTGGACTAGGCAAAGGGGAGGAGGAAGGACTGTGTGTGTTTGTGAGTATTCTAAAGAACTTTAGTATTTTAATGAAGACATTAAGTCATTACTCTAAGTCTGTGTAACTCTTAAATAAATAATTCCTTTTCTTTGCACCCGTCTCTGGCATTGAGATATCTTTCCTTTGGTGGCAGACAAATTGAACCTAGTCCGGAGGGGAACCCCCAGAGAAAAAGGGTGGATCCTTTCGGCAATAGTATATCATTCAACACCCCTCCTGCCTGGTCTGTTCTGTAACACTCAGACTTAGACCACATAGTTCCCATTTGTCTATGAAATGACGAGGAACTTGTGATCAGCAGCCTGAAAGGAGTAGTGGAGACAGCTGGGTGTGGTGACAGACTTAGAACCTGGTCCAACACTGATGGCAGCTAGTTTGACCATATTTGTGAGAGTGGAGGGAAAGTATGGAATCCAAAAATGTTTCTGCAGGAATAATACTAAGCAAAAATTAAATGACTTAAGATGGAAAAGACCAATGGCCAAACACAATAGCTTATAATGGCTCCCTCAGGAAAACGTCCACTTCAACACTGTTCCAGGAATTCAGAGAATGTTGGAAATCATTTATTCCACTTTGTTTCTGCCTTTTTTTCCTTTTCTGTAAATATCATGTAGACCAAGAGCAAAAGTTGACATCTCCATCTGTTTTCTCACTGGGGCAGTTATTCCTTTAAGTTTGGGAGGTAAGAAAATCAAAGTTCCAAGAACTGGCCTTCAACTTTTCTCCACAAGTTCTCTTATTTTAAGTGGCACAGTTACAGGTTTCACTACAGAGTGGCAACCTCACTGCATTTCAGCCAAGAAGCTGCTGCTTAACAAAAAAAAAATCTCAAGCCCTGCTGAAAACAGATCCAGTGTTAACAGAGTTAAACACTGAAGCCAAGACATTTAAAAGTGGTTATTCTCATGTTGCTTGTTACTTCTTCACATGGCACAAAACTGAATACCTTAATTCTCTGTTGAGTCCCTTAAGGATGCAATTTTTTAAAAAATATATTTTATTGATTATGCTATTACAGTTATCCTATTACGCCCCCCTTCATTCCCCTCCACCCTGCACACCCTCTCCCACCCACATTCCTCCCCATTAGTTCATGTCCATGTGTCATAAGTTCTGTAGCTTCTACATTTCCCATACTATTCTTTCCCTTACCCTGTCGATTTTCTGCCTACTGTCTATGCTACTTATTCTCTGTACCTTTTGCCCCTCTCTCCCCCTCCCACTCCCCTGTTGCTAACCCTCCATGTGATCTCCATTTCTGTGGTTCTGATCCTGTTCTAGTTCTTTGCTTAGTTTGTTTTTGTTTTTGTTTTTGTTTTAGGTGTGGTTGTTAATAATTGTGAGTAAAACAGTAAATAATTTTACTGTACATGTTTTTTATCTTTTTCTTAGAGAAGTCTCTTTAACATTTCATGTAAGGGCTTGGTGATGATGAACTTCTTGAAGCTGACCTTATCTGAGAAGCACTTTCTCTGCCCTTCCATTCTAAATGAAAGCTTTGCTGGATAGAGCAATCTTGGATGTAGGTCCTTGCCTTTCATGACTTGGAATAGTTCTTTCTAGCCCCTTCTTGCCTGCAAAGTCTCTTTTGAGAAATCAGCTGACATTCTGATGGGAACTCCTTCGTAGGTTACCGTCTCCTTATCTCTTGCTGCTTCTAGGATTCTTGCCTTCATTTTAATCTTGAGTAATGTAATTATGATGTGCTTTGGTGTGTTCCTTCTTGGTTCCAACTTCTTTGGGACTCTCTGAGCTTTTTGGACTTCCTGGAAGTCTCTTTCCTTTGCTAGATTGGGGAAGTTCTTCTTTATTATTTGTTCAAATAAGTTTTCCACTTGTTCCTCTTCCTCTTCTCCTTTTATTAGCCCTATAATTTGGATGTGGGAGTGTTTAAAGATGTCCTGGAGGTTCCTAAGCCTCTCCTCATTTTTTTAAAATTCTTATTTCTTAATTCTTTTCTGATAGTATGTTTTTTCTTCCTTCTGGTCCACTCCACTGATGTGAGACCCAGCTTTCATTCCATCACTATTGGTTCCCTGTTCATTCTTCTTCATTTCACTTATTGTAGCCTTCATTTTTTCATCTAATTTGCGGCCAAAATCAACTAATTCTGTGAACATCCTGATCACCAGTGCTTTGAACTGTGCATCTGATAGGTTGGCTATCTCTTAGTCGCTTAAAAGTACGGGTTCTGGGGCTTTCACTTGTTCTTCTGTTTGAGCCATCTTTTCTTTCTTTCCTTTGGTCTGGTCCCACCTGTTGTGTATGAGGGGCAGAGCCTTAGGTGTTCACCAGGGCAGGGCACCCCAATAGCTGGGTTGTGATGCTGTATGTGGGGGCAGGGTCTGAGAGGGAACAATGGCACTTGCTCTGCTCTCTGTCAGACCTCAGTCCCTTCCGCTGCTTCCCCCAAGCAAACTAGGCCCCTCTGGTGCCAATTCCCATGTGGGTGGGCTTGTGCACCCCGTGGGACTTTCTAACAACCTCTCCTGTGAGGCTTGGAGTCTCTCCCTGTGCCTCAACCCCCCACAGGTGTTTTGAATCAGTGCCCCAAGGCTCTATTTCCCAGTGCTGGAATCCTGGGTTGTGCGCAGTGCCTTGCTTCACACTCGCCACCTCTCTGGGTCTGCCAACTGCGGTCTTGCGTGCCCTGGATGCCTTAAGCACGGCACTCTCTGTGCCTTGACTCTCACAGGCTGCCCAACTCCGCCCCTCCTACTGGTCTGGGTGAAAG